>JASDQU010101846.1:44898-114550 GCA_032191745.1 Picea mariana
AGGCTGGGCGATATTTAATTAGGGGAATTGTTTTAAATATTTCTTATCATGTTATTCATCCTAAGGCCATATAGGTTTATCCATTTATTAATTTACAATGCGACGTGCCCTTCACGATGCACTAGGTGCTCCAAGGGTGCCACTCGCCTCATTCTGTTTCCCTTGCGCGATGTGCCCTTCAGAACGCACTACGTGCTCCATGGGTGCCACCCACCTATTTCCATTTTTCTTGTGTGATGTGGCCTTTAGGATGCACTATGTGCTCCAAGGGTGCCACTCGCCTCTTGACTGACTTGGCAGACATCAAAAACCCCTAGAGTCAATACTCCTCCAAGTGATCTTGTGGGAGAGTAAGGGTCTCTAAGGAATAAGGCCCCTACCTTATTGCGCGCCCCTTAGAATCATCGTGAGTGAATGTCACAGTCGGCCCTCATGACATCATGGATCTTCTCGAACTAGGTAGTCATTAACTTATAGTTCGAGCCATGGTGAGAGTGCTAGTAGGCTGTGGCAGGGTTGTTGTCCACACCTCTCCCTCTACATCTTTGGTTATCATGCGTGACCCCTCTACTCTACATGTGAGTCTGGTCGACAAGCTATCTTCAACCTCCATCATGAACGAATCCTGTTAAAATAATATCCATAATCTTATCATCTAATCAGATGCAAAAAATTCATATATACAACAATTAAACCCCCAATAGTCCACTCTCTGACTCGATCCAGAGTCCAAGGGGTTTCATCGATACCTCTGCATCCTCGAGGTCCAAAATCCTGCACACTTAGAGAAACTGAGTCAATAGTACCTGTCTATGTCAATACAACAAAATAAGAAACCATCAATCCATAATGCCTCATAATCATTATCAAATGCCCAATAGTATAATAATCCAGATCACTTGCAAGCAAGTGTCCTCAAAGAATAAGTTTTCTCAATGTGTGCAAGAGTGAGATGTTACATAAACCCCCTCTTGGTCTAAAATTTGTCCCGAAGTTTCACATTATATAAGTGCCAAAATAAGGTGTATCATAGAATCATAAGTCTATATATCAAACAAAAATGGAAACTATTGGCGCATATCATATGCATCCTCCAAGGTCACCGAGTGCGGACTATAGTTGTCCCATTGAACCTTGACCGGATCTACTGCTGGACATCGTAGCTATCGACTGCGATGATCTAGGATGTAGATCAGCTCATCCATGAGCGCCCCCTTGTTTGATACCTTCAAGGAACTCATGTCAATAACATGTTTAGGATCACTAATATAATGTCTCAAAACAAATACGTGAAAAAAATCATGCATACGCCTCAAAGAATCAGGCAAGGCTAGTCGATAGGCAATGAGCCCCTTTCTTTCCACAATATCCCACGAACCTAGGAGAGAATTAAGCTCCCTTTCCAAACTTGATCGAACTCTTATGCAGTTTTACCTGCAAGAAGACTTAATCGCCAACTTTGTAACTACGGTCGATACGGTGCGCATCGACATAAATCTTCTGTTGATCCTGTGCTTCTTTAATCCTTTGTCTTATTGCTTGCATTTTCTCTTCCATTTCTTGGATCACTTCTGGTCCCACCAGGACTCTATCCTCAATTCGATTCCAACTCAAAGGCGTCTGACATGGTCACCCATAAAGAAACTCAAAAGGCGTCATCTTAATGGTGCTTTGGTAACTATTGTTATAAGCAAATTCCACCAATGGCAATAATTCCTCCCAACACTTTTGTTGGTCCATCACGTACATGCGCAACATGTCCTCCAAGATTAGGTTCGTTCGTTCGGTCTGCCCGTCAGTCTCCGAGTGATACACAGTACTAAAGTTAAGTTGGGTTCCCAAGGCCTCTTGGAAAATAGTCCAAAATCATCCAGTAAACATTGATCATCTATCGGATATAATCCTCTTAGGCATGCCATGTTGCCTCACAATATCACTAATGAAAACTCTAGCTATGTCAGGTTCCTGATACATTGTACACACATGAATAAAATGAGCACTCTTCGTCAGAGTGTCGACTACTACTAAAATTGAGTCGTGTCTCCTTTCCGTCAGTGGCAATCCAACAATAAAATCCATCAAAATAACCTCCCATTTTGATTTCTGAATAGCGTGTGGCTGTAGTAATCCCGTTGGATGTCTATGTTCATCCTTTACCTATGGACATTCTAGACATCTGGCCACATAGTTGACTATATTTTCCTTGATTCCCTTACAGAAGAATAAGGGTTTGAGGTCCACCCTCATTTGCGTGACTCCTGGGTGGGCCATGTACACTTCTTTGTAAGCCTCATTTAGGATCAAACTCCTCAACTCGTCATTCAGTGGTACATAAATCCAATTTTTAAACCCCAATAATCCATTGTTGTCAAACATAAATCCTTCAAATCCTAGTATCATCATTGTGTTTTGTCCGATAAAATCCTCGACCTCTTTGTACCAGTCGTCGTCACACTGTAAAGTTAGAATATTTTCACGTAGGTTCATCTAAAGAGGCAACAATGAAAAGATGCATGGTCTCTGACTCAATGCATCTGCCACTTGGTTCACTGTTCCTTTTATGTAAGAAATCTCGAAATTGTACTCGATAAGAAGTTTCGACCAATGATGTTGTCGCACATTCAAGTCACTTTGAGTAAATATGTGTTGTAGTCCACAATGGTCCGTCTTTAGTTCAAATTTTCGTCCAACAAGGTAGTATCTCCAAACCTTCAAGGCATAAACAATGGCTAACAACTCCAAATCGTGTGTCACATAGTTCTCCTCATGCCTTCTCAGTTTCCTCGAGATGTAAGCTATCACTCGACCGTCTTGCATCAAGACTCCGCTCAAGCCTTCCTTGGATGCATCAATGAATACCAAGAAGTTCATCTCCATATCATGGACCTTTAGTATTGGTGTCATTGTCAACATCTCTTTGAGCCTCCAAAAAGTTTCTATGCATTTTTTGGTCCAAAGAACCTTCTTGTTCTTCTTCTACAACTCCATGATCAGATTTGCTATCTTTGAAAATCCCTCGATGAACCATCGATAGTATCCTACTAAACCCATGAAGCTACACACTTTCGGTACATTCATCGATGTAGGCCATTCCATAATAGCCTTGAACTTTGTTGGATCCACGACAATACTGTCGTCGGATATGACATGCTCTAAGTAGTGAATATTCGATTGATAAAATGAGCATTTGGACAACTTCCCATATAATATGTGCTCTCGCAGACACTGTAGTACTAAGTGCAAGTGCTCGTCATGCTCCTTTTCCGTCTGAGAGTAAATCAAAATGTCATCAATGAATACTTGGATGAACTTGTCCAAGTACTCGTAGAACACCCCCTTCGTCAAACTCATAAATACCCCTGGGGCGTTTGTTAGTCCAAATGGTAAAAAAATAAATTCATAATGACCAAACCTCATCTTAAAGAAGGTCTTAGGTACATCAACTTCCTTGATCCGTAGCTAGTGATACCCTGATCGCAAATCAATCTCTGAGAACACCATCACACCCTTCATCTAATCGAACAGATCATCAATCCTCGACAACAGATACTGATTCTTGATCGTTGCCTTTTTCACTTGACGGTAGTCAATGCAGATCCTCCATGACCCATGCTTCTTTCATATGAAAATAACAGGCACAGCCTACGGTGACACACCTAGACATATAAGTCCCAGGTCCAACAACTCCTTCAGTTGCATTCTCAACTCTTGTAACTCTGGGGTTGACATCCTATAAGTCATTGTTGCTATCGGTTCAGTCCCCGATTTCAAATCTATGGTAAACTCAAATTCCCTCTCTGGCAACATTCCAGGTAACTCCTCCAAAAAAACGTCTTCAAAATATCTGACCACTGGAAGGTGTTCTAGACCTTTCGCTACTCCCTTTTCATTTAACACAAGAATCACATAAAGCTTACACCCCTTGCGCATGTTTTTCCATAGCTACAAGGAAGAGATGAAGTTCAGGGAGACTCCCTGCTTCTGACCTATGATCATGTGCCTCTATCCCTTGTAATCAACCAATCTTAACCATTTCGTCTTAAAGTTGAGTATCGCCTCATGCGCTTCCAACTAGTCCATACCGATCATGATGTCATAAGATCATAAGATTGTGACGTACAAGTTGGCCGTGGCGACAAATTCTCCCAGGTTAAGGGTACAACCTGTAACTTTTCCTCCAACCTTTTGTTTGTCTCCCAAAGCCTTCTCTACAAAGCTAAATTCATCATGTTCAACTGCTTTTACCTTAATCCTTTTTAGTGTTGCACCAMAAATCAAACTCTCGGTAGCACCGAGATCTATCAAAATACTAAGGGTCTAGTCAGCGAAGGTACCTGACATCTCAAGCACAGTCAACTAGTGCTCTGCCTGGCAGTTATTGACCACTGTTTGAATCTGATGGGTCTTGCCCATATCTCCCATGGTAGTGGGTCCGACTGATCCACATGATCTAGTCCTCTTCACAGAGAAGTCATGCTGGTAGTGTGGCTCACCACATGTCCAACACCCCTTCTTTGGTCCAGTACTTCTAGTACCTGAAGTAGAACATGACAACCCACCAGCCTAGAATCCTTGTTTGTTCTGCTGAACAAGCATAAACTGCTGTTGTTGCGGTCGACACTGCTGTTGAAGCTACGGTCGACACTGTTGTTGATGTTGTGGTCCTCTATAAGGTGTCTTCTGCTGAGGCATTGGTCGCCTAGGTGTAGTGAAAGTGGATCCCCTATGGAAGCCACGATATCCTGTCGTGTGTTTGGCTGGTGTCTGATGCTACTACGCACCATATGACACCTACCCTGCTAGTCTCGCTAGAGTCCTGCTTTGACCCTCGCTGATAAGCTCCTCCTTTTCTATGAGGGCCTTCAAGACAACATCATGGAAGGTCTAAGGCAGCAGAATCCTAACCTTTTCACGTATGTTTCCATGAAGGCCGAACACAAACCTGTTGACCTTAAGTTTCTCAGTATTAAGATGCAGATCATACCGAAGCAACTCCATAAAATGGGCCTCGTACCCGGGTACCGTACAGTCACCCTGTCGTAAGGCGTTGAACTCTTTGAGCTGACACTCAATGAATTCCTCTGAAAGGCACCTCTCTCGGAACCATTCCTCGAACAATTCCCATGACACATCTTCAACGATCATGTTCAATTGTGGAAGAAGCTTCTTCCACCATAAAATAATTCTCCCCTTCAATTGAAAGACCAGCATATGAGCCTTAATGTTGGAGGTATAGTCGCGAAGTGAAAAGAACATTGCCATATTCTCCAACCATGCCTGGATGACTGTGTCATCCGAGGCACCAAAGAACTCGAGAAAGTTTACCTTCTCGAGTTCATGGTGAATGCTACCAGTACCAATCGGAGTGCACAGTAGACCCTCAGGGGGTGCCGACACACTAGCCTCATCTCTATCCAAACGACTGATCAGTGCATCATACATCTGCTATAAAGACCTCATCAACCCAACCACATCACCCACTGCTATTTTATCCTTCCCGACAACCTGTTCATCTCCCTAGTGGTTAGACCCTTCAGGCGTGGATGTTATTGGAGGCGTCACACCTCCTCCCATAGCACCCCGTCGTCTGCCTCTACGGTGTCCTATAACCATGATTACCTACATGAATACAAGACAACTTAATTAGAAACATTATAATCAAATATCATATCAACAAAATTTGTAGTGATCCCAAGTTGTGGGTTGAACCTCTCTCTGATACCATTTGTAACAATCCCTTCGTTACGACTACAAGCCAAGCATAAGTGCAAATTTTATTTTATTTAGTTTTTAGGCAAGAAGGTGACGACATCACAGTTAACCACACCTAGACGAAAAACACATGCACAGTGATTAGGAAACAGACAACTTTGACTCCATGCACTGGCACAAGAGAAATGGGTGAAACATGCATAAAACAACAAGGGGAAAACATCTACCCGTCCGACACAATAGGACCACACCTACAAGCTAAGGGACAACATCCCCCACCCGACACAATGGCCTTGACGAACAAAGACTTGAACATTTAGGCATGCAAACCAAATGCATGAAGGCTTCAACCCATGTGCCAAAAGAAAACTTACAACGCTCGACAACACTCACACAAAAGGCACTGACTCCGGCCATGTTATCATTCGTCGCTATACAATACAGCACACCATGATCCCATTATCAGGAATCATGTTGTTCCCAAATGGGAGGTGCAACAATAACCCTGGAGAAAACATATTATCTATACCATAGAATCAAGACCAACCCATGCACTAGGAGACCGAAGTAGTTGACACAAGACTACACCCACCCTCCCAAGCAATGGGTCGACAAGACACGATATGGCATCAACAAGAGAGTGCAAGCTATTACACGACTTCCCCAACTACCCAAACCTTTAATCAAGTCTAAATTGGTCAATAATTACAAATCTAAATTAACATTACTTACACTCTAAATTGGATATTCCAAATTAATTGCTAAATACAATCTAACCTAGCAATTAACGTTATAACCAACATTAACAATATCAATGTACAAATCTACAATTATAACACTTGTTAACGATATTAATTTACAACATGCTTCTGGCGATGTCAACTGTACTAAACTGTAACAAATTGCCTAATAACATTAAAGAAAATTGTTGAGTAAGGACAATGCAATTAAAGATGGTTATTTTTACAAATCAATCATCATCATACAATTAAATTTCACTTCCCCTAACGCAGTCGTACAGTTATGCTTAATATGATTACATAATTCACTACAACATTAATAAATTTCCATGCAAGCATTGCTAACAATGATGAGTAAATACATCGTTGTTTAATTATAAATCAAGGCAAGGTTAAACTCAAAACTATAGTGATTGCCATCATAACTTGCTATAAGATTTTGTTGGATATAAGCTATAAGAGTTTTCTATTTAAAACGTAGAAAATGCAGGTACAGAAAACCCTGAAAACGTGATTAAATGATGAAATCATTGCACAATCAGTCCTCTGTCAATCCATTAAATTTATGTCACACAATTTAAATGGGTGTTGTCAAATGAAACTAAAGCAGTAAATGCCATCCTCCTATATGGTCGGTCTAGAATTATGTTTTAATAAAATTTCTTGTCAAACTATAAAATGAGGGTCATCATAAATATGAAGGATAGTTGTATAATATTAAAGGCATTCAATTTAGCATAAACTGGCAAACATTGTCGTCAAATGAATTGTGGTCTATCTAGAATAAGGTTGTTGACGAACAAAAGTAAAACTTATCATCTAAAAGTAAATTATTGTTAGTTTGGCATAGTCCCACCATACTGTTCATCCAAATTATATATTAAGTCATAAAACTCAGACACTATGGAAGTCATAAAAGGCCATCAATATGTCAGCAACAGATGCAGAGCACAAAAGGTAAGGCTGGCACATTATTTATGAGTTCGCAGGGTGGCTACATGATACGGAAGATGGGTCACTACCCATCCTACAACGAACACGCAGGCACACATAGTGGAGTTTGCATACCCCCCCAAAAACTGTGGAAGTTGTCACTCAATCCATAATCACGCAGGCAATGAAGGAGGTGGTTGAGTAATAACTAAAAGATAGGTTGCAGGTCATATTCCAAGAAAATAGAGATTGGGAGATGGGTTGAATGCCAGGTAACGAGTTGATTGTTGGAGTAATAATTATTATTCAGATTGCTAAGATATGCATCTGGAGTATTGTTGACATGCTTATGAATTGTCCAATGCACTTTGTATGTAATAAAATTTGTAGAGGACGAAGCGTAGGCCAGGTGTGAGATAAACATAGGGTATAACCTTGCCCTTGAAACCAATTAAAAGAAAGGGAAAATTGCCATCTTATAGTGGAAAATAAACACATTTTTTAAAGCTGAGAGGGTAAGAAAAGGTAGTCTGAATTCATTGGGCGAGATGATGGAAATAAAAAATGAAGACAGAGAATATACATCTGTAATTTAAGTGAAAAAACTTATTACAAATTTTCTATCCCAATAGTGAAAAAAAGATCCTCGAATTTGCACTCGACAGGGTAATATTAGCAGTAAAAAAGAAGATTGCAGAGTAACCAAGTAATATCTCCAGGCAAACACCCCCAAAACGCAGTCGAGAATAATTTATAGATCATCAATCGAGTGGGAAATTATGCAAGCATAAATTCATCAAAAATTAATGACCAGATGTAAGGTCGCAGAGAGAGAAAAAAGGGCATACCGGATGTTTAAAATCAACACAGTAAATTCATTGGAAAGGAACAAAAATGCAGAATTAAATGCATTAGAAATATAAAAACACAGAGTTAAATTTTCATGGTTGAGGGTGTTGAAATGTAGAGAATACCCAACATAGTTTTTAGATTGTCGAGATCGATTAAGGCGCAGAGGAGATATAGTATGCAGAGACCAAATCAAAGCAGAGATCAAACACAGAGATAATAAGGGGTAAATAGTTGGGAAAACACATCCTTTGCTCATCATCCATGCACAGAAAAGTAGGGCATTTGAATCTATAGTTCATTGTGCACTGAAGTAACGACCGTCGATTCAGCTCCTAGCCGACAGCTCAGGCATGGACTAAAGAGCTAGGTATGAGTACAAAATGCGCAAATCCTCAAAACAATCAACAAACCAAAGGACAGTCTCAACATGCATGGATCGAAAGCCAAGGGAATTAAGTAAAAAAATGATCTTAAGGCTTACGGGAAAAATTAAGTTCTCGGTTGAAATGCTAAGTAAACATTTTCTTTACCCATTAAAAGTAAAGAAATAAAAGCATAAAGTATAATAATAATCTACTATGCATAAATAAAAGAAGCATACCGTATCCCAAGTCATCCGCTCTAATTCGTTGTCCTGCTCGCTCTATGCTTCTCCCACTTTCCGATCGATGAGACTTCAACGGTACCTCCCAACCAATGCTAGGGGTACTATTCTTCCCCCTTATCCCCCTGAGCCACAAAGGGGCCATGCACACTAAACAAGAGAACAACTAGCTCCCAACTTGGCTCGCAAGGCCGAGCTACCACTCCTCACCGAGCTGGGTATCCCAACTCCCACAAGCTAAGTTAGTCAAGTCTAAACTTCTACAGCATAATGTTACGCTTCATAGAAGATATCCATCATCCTTCTCCTCCCTCCATTATATAGAGTTTCTAAGTCCTTTACTTTCCCAAATTCCCATTTAATTTATTTTTCAACAATTTAATTCATAAAAATCCTCCCCGTACATGTGTTGCCCATCCCCTTCATTCCACCATAAATTAATTTCATTAATTAATTAATTACCCCTATTTCCCTCACTCACCTAAAATCTTTCCTAGAATCGCACCTAGGTGTTCCCAAATCCCCTTACACATTTTAATGACTTACCCCCTTACTAATTTACTAGTTGAGTTTCATTTAGAAAGTTAGTCTTTCTGCTTTTTCCTTGTGTTTCCCTTTTCTTTTTTATGTTTCCCACTATTTCCTAGTTTCCTAATTCCTTTAAATTTCTCTCTTTCCCCTTTCATTTAAAACTCAAATTGGCAGGTGTAGAAAATTAATTTTTTCTCCTTTTCCTTTTTAATTAATAAATTTTTAATTAGCATATGTGACAAAACAATTATTTCCCATTTTCCTCCCCTTTTTAATTTTATCCCCCAAAATATTTTTATAAATTAAATGAATTACTTACCCCCTTCTTGTCACATGATTAATGATGATTATCATTATTTATTTATTTATTTTTGTTTTTATATAAACAGATAAAAAAATTTATCGCAAGTATCACTTAGACCTAGACTTTATTTTCTTGGGCTAGGCGACATTTTATTAGAGGAATTGTTTTAAATATTTCTTATCACGTTATTCATCCTAAGGTCATCTAGGTTTATTCATTTATTAATTAACAATGCAACGTGCCCTTCAGGACGCACTAGGTGCTCCAAGGGTGCCACTCGCCTCATTTTGTTTCCCTTGCACGACATGCCCTTCAAGATGCACTACATCCTCCAAGGGTGCCACTCACCTCTTTCCATTTTTCTTGTGCAACGTGATCTTCGAGACGCACTGTGTGCTCCAAGGGTGCCACTCGCCTCTTCACTGACTTGGTAGACATCAAAAACCCTTGGAGTTAATACTCTTCAGGTGATCTTGTGGGAGACTATAGGCCTCTAAGGAATAAGGCACCTGCCTTATTGTGCACTCCTTTGAATCATCTTGAGCGACTATTGCAGTCGGCCCTCACGACATCGTGGGTCTTCTCGAACTAGGTAGTCGTTAACCTATAGTTCGAGCCACAATGGGAGTGCTACTAGGCTGTGGTAGGGCTATTGTCCACAACTCTCCATCAACATCTTTGGTTATCCTGTGTTACCCCTATACTCCACATGTGAGTCTGGTTGGCAAGCTATCGTCAACCTGCATCATCAATGAATCATGTCAGAATAATACCCATAATCATATCATCTAATCAGATGCATAAAATTCATATATACAACAATCAAATCCCCAATAGTCCACTCCCTGACTCGATCCAGAGTCCAAGGGGTTTCATTTATGCCTCTGCATCCTCGAGGTCCAAAATCTTGCACACTCATGGAAACTGAGTCAATAGTTCCTGTCTATGTCAATACAACAAAATAAGAAGCCATCAATCCATAACGCCTCATAATCATAATCAAATGCCGAATAGTATAATAATCTGGATCACTTGCAAGCAAGCTTCGTCAAAGAATAAGTTTGCTCAGTGCGCACAAGAGCAGGATGTTGAAAACAATTTTTTGACTTTCACTTTCAAGAAAACATGATCACCCACTTTAAACTCCCTGTGGGTTCTGCTCTTATCAGCATAAATTTTCTACCTGTCTTGGGAAGTCTTAGAATTCCACTTAATCTTCAGCATTTGCTCTTCCATTTCCTTGAGAAACTCTGGCCCAATTATTTCTCTATCAGTTGGGTTGTCCCAAATTATTGGTGTTTTTCACTTTCTTCCATAAAGTTATTTGAATGGGCTCATCTTCAATGATGCTTGATACCCATTGTTTTAGGAAAATTCTACCAAGTGTAGGTATTCTTCCCATTTAGATCGTTTTTCCATCACATACATCCATAGCATGTCTTCTATCACTTGGTTCAGCCTTTTCATTTTCCCATCAGACTCAGGATGATAGGTTGTGTTGACATTTAGATTCATTCTGAACCTTTTTTATAACCCCTTCCAGAACTTTGAGGTAAATTTCTGGTCTCTGTCAGACACAATTTGCTTGGGAATACTATGCAATCATGCTACTTCCTTCATATAGATATCGACAACATTAGTTTCCTTGTGATTAGTTTTCAATGGAATAAAATGGGCAACTTTCGTAAGCTTATCCATCACCACCATGGTGGAATCATGATTCTTGCTTGTTCTGGGAAATCCTATGATGAAATCCATTGTCACCACTTCGCACTTCCACTCAAGAATGGGTAAAGGTTGTAGCAACCCTGTTGGGTCCCTATGTTCAACTTTGACCTTCTGACACTCCATACATCTGGCGATGTGTTCTGCAATTTCCTTCTTCATACCTAGCCAAAAGTAATGGCTCTTAATTTCTTCCATTTTTTTCCTGATATCCAAGATGTCCAACATAAGGTACATTATGCATTTCTTTCAAGATCATAATTCTCAATTCCTGGAAATTAGGTACATAAATTCTATTTTTTTACAAGAGTGTTCCATCAACTTCCAATTTATAATCTTCCACTTTATGTAGCATCTTACCTTGTTGTAGCTTTGCCACCAATTCCATGTACTGCAAATCTGCATTTGCAACTTCCAAAATTCTTCCTTTAATATAAGTTTAATACATGCTAATGGTTGTAGAATGTAGTTCATGCACTCTTTTGCTGAGTGCATTAGCCACCATGTTATCCTTTCCTTTGATATGATTGATATCAAAGTCATACTCACAAAGAAATTCCAACCATCTACTATGTGTATCATTCAAGGTTGGTTGATCAAACAAACACTTCATACCATTATGGTATGTCCTTAGTCCAAACCTCCTTCCCATGAGGTAATGTCTCCATTTCTATAGAGCGTGCACTATGGCTGCCAACTCCAAATCGTGAGTTTCATAGATCCTTTCATGCTCTTTCAATTTTCTAGACTCATAACATATTACAAATGCATTTTGGCTGAGGACTCCTCCCATTCCTTCCTTACATGGATCTGTGCAAACCAATAAATCCTCATTCAGATATGAAATCTTCAGAATTGGAGCACTGGTTAACAACTACTTGAATTCCTAGAAGCTCTTTTCACATTCTTCTGTGCATTGAAATTTCACCCCTTTTCTTTGTAATGAAGTGATTGGGTGAGCAATTTTCGAAAACCCTGTAATGAATCTCCTGTAATGGATAGATAAACCCATAAAAGAGCTAACTTCTGTCACATTCTTAGGTGTTGACCATCATCCAATTGCCTCTATCTTCTAAGGGTCCACTGTTATCCCTTCCTTTGAAATGATATGTCCCAAATAATGGATCTGCTTTTGATAGAATGATAACTTGCTCAATTTGGAATACAGTTGACGCTCTCTTGGCACTTGCAACACCATCCTAAAATGATGTTGATTCTCTCCCTCCAACTTGAAATATAGCAGGATGTCATCCAAAAAGACTATGACAAAATTTTCTAGATATTCTATGAATACACCATTCCTTAGGCACATGAAAACAACAGGTGCATTTGATAACCCAAATGGCACTGTTGTGAATTCATAATGACCATACCTTGTTCTGAAGGAGGTCTTGTTTATGTCTTCATCCTTTATCCTTACTTGATGGTACCCTAACCTGAGATATATTTTTTAAAACATCTTGGAATCCTTCAACTAATCAAAGAGATCATCGATCCTAGGAAAAGGATACCTGTTCTTTATAGTAACTTTAGTCAACTATCTGAAATCGATGCACAAACTCAATGTCCCATCCTTCTTCTTAATGAAAAAGACTAGGTCACCCCAAGGTGACACACTTGGGAGTATATAACCCTTCTTTAGAAGTTCTTCAAGCTGCATTTGCAACTCCTTCAGCTCTGGTGTACTCATTCTGTAAGGAGTTTTTGACACTGGAGTTGCTCCAGGCATCATTTTTATAGAGAAATCTATATCTCTCTTTGGGGGTAGTTCTAGTACCTCCTTGAATATATATTCAAAATATTTCATGACTACATGGTATTCAATATTTAACACCTTATCCTTAGTTGCTTCCTCCATATGGGCTGAAAATATTTGACAACCCTTCCTGTAGCACTTTTTCAGCTACATTGTTGAGATTTCTCTGATAGTCACTTCCCTTGGGATTCCCTGCACCTTCCTTGCATTTTCTTCCTCATCTAGGCAAGTGAATTCCTTGTTACGACAGTCTAAGATGGCATGGTGTTGATCTAACCAATCCATCCCAATTAGACAATCATAGGAACCTAAAGGTAATATGTTCAATTCATCCCTTGTTCTCAATCCATTCATGTCCACTGGACAAGACTTAACCAACTCAACAACCTTTCTCTTGGATCTTGTATCCAACTGCACTAACCAAGATTTTTCATGCTTCCTTCTTGGAAAATGAAAACTTTCCACCATTCTAGGACCTATTTAACTATGACTATCTCTTGAATCAATTAAAATAGTAATGGTTTGGTTGTTGATCATACCTTCCACTTCAATCATATGTGACTGATATTCTTCTTACTTGTTTTCCAAGGATGCGTAGATCCTTGGTACACTTATGACCACGTCCTCCACTATTTCTGCTTGTTGAACATTGTGGACAACTCTCACTTTGTCATTTTTTGGGGAAATATATGTACCTATGATTTTCTTTACAACCTCAACATTCCATAGGCGGTTGTCTTGGCATTTTTCCACCTACTTCAGCCATTCTGGGCTCTCTAAAACCTGGTTATCCTTGAGGGCTATTTCTGAAAAAGGATGGTGTAGTTCCCTTCTTCCTCTGATCCATCTTGAATTTGTTCTTGTCTTCCCAAGCTTTTCGGAAAGTGGGATTTTCTCTTTTCTACTCATATAATCATTTTTCTCTCCTTATATTTTCTTCCATAGTTTTAGGATCATCATACTGGATATTCTCGCTGATGGAAGGTGGTAGTCCACTCAGATACCTTTGAATTTTGACAGTCTCATCTTTGATGAAAGGGACATACTTTAGCAATTCCAAAAACCTTCGTTCATATTCATCAATGGTCATGCTACCCAGCTTGAGTTCAAAAAACTCTTTCATCTTTCTGTCATAGTATCTCTTAGTTAAGTATTTATTTTCAAAGTGTTTCTTGAATTCCTTCCAAGTAACATTTTTCTCTTTAATGTGTTGCACCTTCACAAGTTGATCCCACCACATGGATGCCTTTCATTTTAGTTGATACATTTCAATTCTTCCTTCTGCATGAGAGGAGTAATTTTCTAGTTGGAAATATTTTCTCATGCCAAGAATCCATGTCTCAACATCTTCCTCCTTCTGGTGCTCTCCATCAAAGTAGGAGGTTTAATCTTGTTCATTTTACCCTTCAATTCATTCACTCTATATATCCTATTCTTTCTGGTAGGATATGGGCTTGAATTATTGTGTGCCCTCCTCTTGGACTGCCCTTGGGAGTGATGATGGTGTCTACCAATGCTCCTTGATTTTCTCTTCTCATCAAGGGACTTGTGACTTCACTGGAGTCACTCCCATTATCCAATTTCTTTTCTATTCTTTCCAGGCTCCGTATCAACTTTACGTTGAATTCTCCGTGTTGTTCCCTATATTTCATGAGTGTTTTTTTATTTGCTCGGTGAGTCTGGACATATTTCTGCAATATTTCAATGATTTTCATCATTTTTCCTTCCTTATCCATCTCTTATCCATGCCCATTGGAGTTTGATCCTTCAAATCCCAAATGGACATGCATTCCTTTAGCTTCATTCTCTGAACTGGACGCATTATGTGACTCATCCATTTCTCTGCACTATGTGGCAATTCACTTCGGTTCTGTCAATTGTTAACTCTGCAAACACAATGTGCATTCAACCAAAATTTGTCAAGCCATCAGTCCTTAACAAATTCTACAGTATTCATAAACTAATCTGATTCAAAGAAAACTTTCAAATTCCATTTTTTTCATTTCTCGATCGATCAAAAATCCCCGAAGATCTTTTCTTTTTGACTCTGCTCTGTTATACAATAATTTTCGGGCACTATCCCCTCTCTCTTAAGCCCCAAACCATGTGACCATGGGTTGTGGCCAAGTGCTAGGTCGATAGGTGCTTATTCAGGACTTCGGTCCTCCGGCTTCAAAAGTTTTCAAAGAACATCACAAAAAATCTCTCGAAGTTCCATATTGACGAACTCACGAAGTGCGGTGGATCAACAATCCACAACTACCAAACATCCAACGACTTACACCCACTATGGAACTTTAGGCATCTGAGCTCCAGAATGTAGGAGCTTTAAAGCTTCAGGAATTTGGAGGATTTCACATCCACACACCCCCAAACCCTCAAACCGTTAATCTCAAACACTTCCATGTCACCTTTGGTGACATCATTACATCTCGTCACCTTGGCGTTTCGAAAATTTTGAAAGTGATTCCTTTCGTTCCGTTATCAACCATTCTTTCAAAGTGTCAAGTCTTTGGACTTCACAACTGGCACCATGCATCCATTGGGACCCACGGTTTATGTACTTGAACTAAGATACCAAATAGTCACTTCACTTAACACCTTTCAAATTATCGGGGCATGCATCCCCGGTTTGGAGTAACCCATCTTTCGTCCCGCAATTCCTCTGATGCTGACATGTAATCCCCTGATAAAAATTTGGTTTGGATTGCGAAACCACCCTGGGAAATTAAATCTAGTGCAATTTGCATCCCCGCAATGCCTCCTGTTCGCCGATCTTGATATATCATGATCAACGCCAGTGTGGGCCCGCAGACCTTTAACTATGTTATGCAACCTCAGGGCCCACATAGTACAACTTTCAACATTCTAGGTGGGGGAACATGGAAAGTATAGGAGAGGTCCACATCACCTCCAAGTGATGTCATCATGACTCACTTCTTCGGTTCTTCGGGGCTTTAGAAATTTAGGCTTCAAGATTTCTCTCCTCAACGCACACTAATTCTCTCGAACATCAAAATCCTCAACAACCATCTACTGACATGCGTCTGTCTTGATGGACGGTCTGAATTAACTTCGAACTTCGGAGCTTCAGGGGATTTCTCCATTCACCACTCTGTTTGACCTTTTAACTTGGCTTAATCCAACTGTCGAGCTCTTCTCCCCAGATCTACGATGTATATCCACTTCAGGGACTTCAGACTTCGGGCCTTCGACCTCTTCCGCTCTATAACCCATAACTTCACCTAAGCTATGAAGTCCAAAGGACCTAGAGGTTAACACTCATGCTCCTTTTTCCTGATCCGATAGGTGTGGTTTTACATACCGCTAAACCCCCAAACCTTCGTAACACGGCCAAGGTAACCTCTTGTCACAATTTCTATCTGAAACCCTAGTTCTAATGACCACTTATCTGGCCCATCCAGGATTAGTGCTTGAACCTTGTATATGATACCAATTTGTAATGTCCTCAACCACCAACAGGTTGGGAAATGCTATCGAAGTAAACTTAACTTTTCCTTTACAGCTTTGATACCAATTTGTAATGTCCCCAACCACCAACAGGCCGAGAAACATTGCAGAGGAACATACATCTATATGTAACATGTATTTTAATGAATTTAAAACAAATAACACATAATTACTGCTACCATACAGACTCTTGTGGAATTGACAGTAATTCATACATGGAACAAAACACATGATAAAATTGCAAGAATCACAGACATGCACATCATACATAATTAAGCATAGAAATGATACTTATCTTCTAACAGGAGAAAAGCCACCAACTTCATGCAGACCTTCCATAAACCTCCCAGCCTTAGATCGTACTACTCATCACTCTCAGCAGTGAGTCACCCATGAGCTGGGACTAAACTCCATCAGGAAAGGGATTCCTAGACTAGTCAAGGTCAATAGAAAAGTCACATAGTTTAAGAGGAAGAATTCTCTCCCAAGAGCCACTTACGCCCACTGCTCATAGACTCTAATTCCCCACATGCTTGTCCCACCCTACGAGTATACACCTTCACTTTCACACAGTCCATCGGCTGCTCCACCTCCCTTTTGGGGCTTCAACAACAAGTCGTCCTGGAATTCTCAGAGCTCTGTAGAAGCTACGAGACTCCCTCTGGGATAACTCACTTCCTCAACACACTCTCTCACCTGGAGAGAGTTGCTCAGAGGCCTGACAAATTTCTTCTTCAACCACGGTCTTGACAACCAGCCTCTTCAAACCACAATAGCTAAGTAAGGTAAGGCAAGGGATGACTCAGTAAATTAGAGAGGTGCATGATGGCCATGGGTTTAAAAATGGTGGAATTGGTTGGTTGTGTGCTTTCTCAGTGCATGATTGAACTCATGAGGAGGGATGCGGAGACTAGTCTAACATAGCGAAGATGGTGAGAGATTGAGAGCCAAAATTGTCTGTGCATGAACATCCCCACGTGCATGATTAAGTGAGTGCGTGAGTGCGTGAGTGTGTGCTCAAAAACAATAATTCCCCCCTTAAGACTACATGTGCCTGAGCCGACACCTATCGCTCATGAAGCACGTTCCTTCCCCTTTCGAATTCACCCATCCTCCCCAAGGAAATTAGGATAAAACATATCCTTCTAAACACATTTTGGAATAATAATAAATTATTATTCTATTGGACTTAAGCCCTTAGACTTAGCCTCTTTTTCCAACCTCTCATCCCCCTCTCCCTTACCCAACCTGGTGGAGCTTAGTCCCCCATAACTCTTTCTTCGTGGTTGGTCTACACGCAACAGTGTAATTTTATTAATGATATGTGTATTTACATATACAAAAGTCAAGTTCATGGCCTTAAGTATCTAGGCTCTCTGACCTAATAAATACATAAGTCTTCAGCTTATAAACACTTGCCTCACCAACCTATAAAGATAATGACAATTCTGCAGGGGCTCGGCCTTGGGGTGTTACACCAACCCTTTGGTCAACATTCAATTCATTCTGGTCCCCATCCTTCAATGCATTTAATTGGAGAGTGTTAAGGGAATCTAGTTGAGTGCAGTATCAATTTTTTTTTCCATGTTTTACGAGTAGATATTACATGATTAGTCTTGATTTATATTCCAATTTATAGCTTACGTAATTAATTTTTATTTTATTTTAAGACAATATTTATATGTATCACATGTAAAAAGTGGATTGTATTGTAACAAACCTCCTCCACAAGAGCATACTACCTTAATATGAATGTTTACACACACACACACACACAGAAGTTAATGAAATTATAGAAATGAAAATAAAATCAAGTACATGCATTCCCATGCCTTGTGGAAGTCTAGCCACTAGTCCAAACTAATATATCACCAACACATCACTCACCAAGGGGCATCATTCCACCCAATCAACCCACCACCTAATCCTAGGTGTTTCCCTCCATGTAGGGATTAAAAGAAATGAGATGAAGGATAAGTTACCAAGTACTAAAAAAAAATATTCACTAAGTCTCATAAACGAAGATTAGGGATCACATGTCCATTATATCCAAACAATGAAATGAAGGATCAAGTATCTAACTAATCAACCATATTATTGTGGAGAATCTTATGGACTTACAACACTCTCATACATCGTAGGGTTATGGTGTGTAGGTATATTACAAGAACCCAAGTCTTGGATGCATACACCTATTTGGTTAGGGACCATACACAAAAGTGACCCTTATATGTAAGGAAACTAATACCACTCCCACTATTGATGAATACCCTCAATTGGTTAGGCGCCATACCTTACAATGAATTCCAAAAGATCCAAATAATAAAAAACTAAGAATAAAAAAACATCATTGCCCTCAATTATTTAGATTAACTTCCATCCCCATATACCCACATAAACCAGGCAAGAGAAACTATCTGGATGCTCCCATTATTCATAGTTAAAAAAATGTTTTGCTCAACACAGAAATTCACCACATCTAACCATAACTAGTCACCAAACATAAGACATTACTTTCTTTACCAAAACTTTCCCAAGTGTCATAATTCTTCCCAATATCATCTCTTGTATTTCCCCTTTCAACTATCAACTCATTTAAGGGAAAAAATAAACTTATGGGTGAAATTAAAAGAAATTCATAAATGAGTAAAAGTAAATAACAATTATTTCCCTTAACCCTTTTTACCCCAATTAACATTAGTAGTCATTTTTCAAGTCATTTCACCTTTCCAAAACTTCCTTAAGCATGGTGGTCAACTTCATTAAACATGATCCCCTTCCCTTGGATGAGATTACCCTACTTCTTCCTCAATGTCTCGACCTATAACAAATTATCCTTTTTCCAATAACAAAAACATATGCAACATCATCTTAAACATCAAGGATTAAAGTATCATGAAAAGGAATCATATAAATTGTAAGGCATGTGCATGCAATTAACAGATAAAATAATCAACAATAATATAAGTATATAACCATGATATTCATGAAAGGGGGTTTATCATAAGTCATTATCGAAGTAATATCAAAGCTCAAAAGCAATATAATATCAAATAACATCAATGCCCAATAATTAATATTAATGTTTGCCATATCTTAAGTAACCAACCATATGGGTAACCATGTCTAACTTAACTAGTCATCCCAAACGAAACCAATGAAGGGGATGATGAGTATGAATCATCTTGCTCTAACAATCGTTCTAAAATAAATCATAATAACTAATACTGGAAAGGTTAAAGTCACCAATACCAATCATCTAATAAGCATGAACAACCCCCATCAATGATATCATCATCACTAGAATACATTAATAGGTGTTAAGTCATAATTAAAAATCATCAAGGAGGTCATCATACATAACCATTAATTTGTATTAAGAGCATAAACATTACTGTAATTGTCATCAATAAATATCCTAATTAACATATTAATCAAACCCATAATTCAAAAAAGTAATTGCTATGAAAAAGGGGGTTACATGGACTATGTAGGAATGTAATCTAACTAATCATCATATGAACTTGTGCCCTCTCAGGATTCAAGAATAGTTGAAACTTAGTATTGGTTTCCAATGGGGCTGAAACTTTTTATAGAATTTGAATGAAAATAAAATGAAGAATTCAAGGACCCAATTCTTGATTAGATAGTGAGAGAATATCATGCCCCTAATAATGTTAAGGACGGATCTGAGATATCATTGACGATTAGACTTATGATGCAGTTGTTTGCTTTCACAGCTTGCTTGTTCTATCAGAAATTTTTTTGGCATGGAAGTAGCGGTGGAAAAGACAGGGGGAATGCTTCCCATCGTCGTTGTGTGAATGCTCGGTTGTCGAGCATATTCGTCGTAACTACGAGCGCTGAAAGGAGTTCATACTTAGGTCAGCGGACAATCTATAGGTCATCAAGAAAAGAAGTCTCTCTACGGAGGACAAACCTGAGCACGAATCTGAATGTTGGTGCTCAGGGTGGACGATAAGTTCTATTTTCCATTACTATGTATGAGGGGGCAGCCTTAGCATTTCGCCCACTAAGTCTTGTCGTTGGACAAAGGTATTTAGGCTCCATTGTATCTTACGTCGTAAGTAAATAGATATGCTTATAAAATAAAATGTATTATATTTTGAAAGATATTTACTAAAAATCGCTAGAGAGATGTACTTATCTATTAGCTCAACCATATTATAAAGGAGGTCTATACAAGTAGGATTAAGATTAAAACAAGTTTTCCATCAACCATATTATAAAGCTGGTTTATATACATTGATAGGTTATATTAATCACTTTTAGAATAAATAGGGTTAGAGTTAGGATTTGAAATTAAGATTTATAACAAATAGGGTTAGGGTTAGGATTCCAAATTAAGATTAAGACCAAAACCAATTTTTGATTTCAGATTTACTAATTTTACATTTTTCAAATTAATGAGTGGATTCCAATATATTAACCAACATAGATACCCTACCCCCCTCTGGATTTGAACCCGTGACCTCTTAAGAAGAAACACATGTTTTTAACCATTAGGTCAACTCATATGAATCCATATACAGCCTAAAATGTTGTGTATTAATATGAATCCAATAATATAGTATTCTAATGAATTAGAATGTTGTGTATTAATATGAATCCAATAATATAAATTTAGTTTACAAATTTAACTTACAAAAATTAAAATCTATTAATTAATATAATTTTTTTTTAAATATTATTTAAAAACAAATCAATTATTAACTCCATGTAAGGAGAACTAATGTAATAAACACCATGAATGAAAAAACCAAACCATATATAAAAACACCATTAAAAACCATGGAAGTAGAAAAACATTTTAATTTTTGTAAGTTAAATTTATAAAGTAAATTTATATTAGGTTCATATTAATACAAAACATTCTAATTAATTAGAATACCATACTACAACATTGTTTAATCTGTTCATAAGAGAAAGAACCCCATTCCTTATATCTATTAATTAATATAACTTTTTTTAAAACATTATTTAAAAACAAATTAATTATTAAGTTCATGTAAAGACAACTAACTAATGTAATAAACACTGTGAATGAAAAAAATACCATATATAACAAGTGTTTTACGGCAGTGTAGTCCCTGCCAGGTATATCAACAAAGGTTCCTAGTATCTAAATTTGGTACATCAACAAAGGTTCTTAGTATCTAAGTTTGATGGTACAGGAAAGATTTAAAAGGTTGCTAGGCAAAAAAAAAATAGTGTACAATAATAATAAGGTTCCTAGTAATAACGTTTGTTACAACAACATTTAAAAGGTTCCTCGACACAAAAAAATTAGCATACAATAGAATAGTAATAACATCCGTGGACAAAAACACAAAATGGACACCAAAAATTTATCATACAATAGAATAGTAACAATGTCATGCAACAAACGCATTCCCGAATTAGTTTTCTTACAAAGTAATAACGTGTGTTACATCAACAAAGGTTCGTGGAAAAAAAAATTAGCATACAATAGGACACAAAAAAACTATTATTCCCGAATTAGTTTTCTTTGAAACAAACAACAAAGGTTCATGGACACCCAAAATTTAGCATACAATAAAGGCATTCCCGAATCAGTTTTCTTTGAAATTTATCAAAAATTAATAATGTTTGTTACATATTTATGGAAATTACATCAACATTTAAAAGGTTCCTGGACACAAAAAATTTAGCATACAATAGAATAGTAATAACATCTGTTACATAGGTTCGTGGACAAAAACACAAAAAATGTAGCATTTCCGAATTAGTTTGCTTTAAAACAAGGGCTCAAAATTAAATTTATGAAATTATAGGTTCCTGGACACCAAAATTTAGCATACAATAGAATAGTAACAACGTTGTGTAGCAAAGACATTCCTGAATTACTTTTCTTTTAAAGTAATAATGTCTCTTACATCAACAAAGGTTCCTGAACAAAAATAATTTAGCATACAATAGGACACAATAAATCTAGCATTCTCGAATTAGTTTTATTTGAAACAAACAACAAAGGTTCCTGGACACCCAAAATTTAGCATACAATAAAGGCATTCCCGAATCAGTTTTCTTTTAAATTTATCAAAAAATAATAATCTTTGTTACATATTTCTTGAAATTTAAATGTGTTTGTCATATAGATTGGGATTGGGGCTCCCGTGGACCATAAAAATAAATAAGTACAAGAATTAGGAATGTCGAAAGAAGAAGTGCGCGATGGTAGAGAGGAAGACCTGAAAAGAAGAAATTGGAAGTTATGAGTGTTTGGTTATAGTTTTCTATTTAAAGAGGTAATAACTAGATTGATAAAGAAAACACGATGAGGGTATAGAATTGAATTGGATTGATAAAGAAAGCAATATGACAATATAGACTTACTATGAAGCCGATGCATTTTTGTTGGTGTCATCGATGGTCAATGGAATCGTGTCGATTGATTGTTTCCTTTCCTGGATGAGGTTGTCCATTCTCTGTTGGAACCATTATTCAATGTAGCTTCTCATGGGGGCCATGTTGATTTAATCCTATATTTCTATGTCGTAAAGGACATTTTCTAATTTCCTTAGATCCATTGAAACACTATGCAAAATCTGTTCAATTTCTTCATTATCTGCTGAATACTCGAATACCTAGCACTCGTGCTCATCTACATGATTTTCAACTATGCCGTAAAAGTTTTCGAAAGACAACCCGTTTAAAATATCAAGTTGTTCATGGAAAGATTCTTCAGTCATTGACAAGGATTTGAGAATTAAGTTTGGGTATTGAACCTCGTTGGTACTTCCGGCTAATTCTATTTGGATCAGGCTTGTGAATAATTCTTCATTTTCTAATATGGCTTGTTTACATGATTCAACAATGAGCTCCAGGTTCTTAACTTTCTTACTGGGGTGGGATGTTGAAGCGATGCTCCTTGATGTCATGCTCTTGGGAGTGTTGGTGGGGAACTGGGCACTCTTCTACCCAGGTACTTTTCCCCATTGTCTGTAGAATTCAGTTGCACTTTTCAATGTCTCTGCATCTCAATATCCAGAAGCAGGATCGTTGTCATCACTGTCGCTGTCTTCGGTCAGGTGTCTATGGATAAAAGAGTTGCTAAATCCAACTGCAAGTAAATGTTCTCGAAAAATCCCATTAGGGTCGAAACCTTTTAGCCTTTGAGTATATGTAAGGTTGAATTTATTGAAATGACCGGAAAATTCATCAATCTTGTTAACATTTTTGTAGACGAAGTCTGCGACTTTCCAGGGAAGAGGAATGGATTGTTTTTTTTTCTTGTTATGGAAAAAATACAACCAGTGGTTGTATTGCCTTGCTATTTTTGCAACAAACATCTTGTCCATGATGTGGCATAGAAGGAAAGAAGGATTTTCCTTAGAGCCAAAGGCCATTAGTACACTGTGATTTTCCTTTTGTTCAAGTGTGCCCTTCCTGTTCAAAAACTTGGTTGCCTGGCCAGACATCCGCAGAGCATCCTTCCCTAACAATAAATCTTTGAAAACTGAGACAAAGCCATTAAAAAGTTCATAAAAACAATGGGAGGCCTTGTTCCTCCATAGGGCCTAGTACCAAAATGTTACTGGGTCGAATCCACGACTTATTTTCTTGGAAAGAGAAAGTTTTGGAAACAGACAACAATGCACTATTGCAAAAATCAAGTTGGATGACATTTAAAAATTATTCAATTATTTGAATCGTGAAAACTGGGAAGAGATCCCATTGGAAATTAGATTTCCCCAATCGAAAATGAATTGTTCCTTGACTGTGAAGTACAAAATATAAATAATTATATGGGAAATGCTTTTTGTGGATGTATTCCCCATTATTCTTGTGAATAGCCAAGAAATTTCCTGGAATGGATTTCTAAAGGAACTTACCTACAACTTTGTGATATCTTTAGAAACTTTTGTTGGGTCTTAGAGGAACTCGACTAAGATGTAAAAACTCTTATCATGTTTTTCTAGGAACTGCTTGTAGTATTGTCCTCTGAAGGTCAATGTTGGCTCCGACAATTTTAACATCTTGTGGAAGACCTGAGGTGACAAAGAAATAGGAGAATGGTCGCGCAATGGAATAATTCTTTGGTTTGGAATATATTTTTTGGTGCACCAAGAGACCACTTCCTTACAGTAAAAAACCTCATGGAAGTAGCTTGCACGAGAGATTCCAGAGGTCCAAATCACTTTGTTCTAGGAGGAACAGTATGAATAGTAAAAGTATGCCCTGGACTAGTGGAAGTTCTGAACCTGATGTCCGAAGACATTTAGTCTATCTCCACAAAATTGTTTTCAACCTGCTGCCATAAGTCTACAAGAACATTGCTTTTCTCCAGATGATGAATGAAATGAAAAGTTGTAGGGAATAATATAACATTACGCAAATCTTGGTACAATGTGTGTGAATGGGAGATCTCCTCGAGACTTTCGTTCATTAATGACAATTTCAACGAGTGTTTCATGATGCACTATTAACATTAAACACTAGTAATTGCATACATAGAAATGCAAACATGGTGGATACGACAATGAGCGATTAAGCATTGTAGGTTTATTAAACGGGCCAAAATGACGACGTGTGTTTGAGATGAACAATCAGAATAGATAATATAACTCTCTGCAGATATTGGTTTAATGCGTAATAATGGGAGATCTCCTTGAGCGTTTCGCTGATTAATGACAATGTTGACAGTTCCTACATGGTCAGCTATTAGCATGAAAGGTTTCTAATTGCATACTAAGAAATAAGTACAAAGGTTTCGGGGACGAGAAAAAGCAACTTCAAAATAGGGTTACAATGTACAATTGTTGGAGGTGAGGGTGCGAGGGTCAAATTGTATGTCTCATAACTTTTTGAGTGAAATATGCATAACATCGAAGAGGGTATGATAGGACAGTCCAGAGGGAAATTTGTATATCACTAGTAAGAGAATAACTAATGTATATCAGTAAGGACAGAGAGTTAGTGGAAATGGAATGCAGCGACCGATACTTTGAAACATTTTTGAGCTGTGGTAGAGTGAAGCTTACGAGTTTGAGGATTCCATGGTGGAATTGTAGATCATATAAGTTTTGAGTGCACGATGTATATCATAGAACAAGAAGCAACCTAGTTCGAAAGCGCCAACCCAGAAAACACAGCCATAAAATTGGCTAAGTATGGAAAGGAACAACGTTCGGTCGGATTCGTTATGTGAGGATATAGATGGAGATGAAGATATGTCAACCTCGCCATGCTAGAATCCATGATCATAGAAAGGAGACTAAGTATATAACCACAAAGAGATAATACATGGGAAGGAGAAAAGGGAAAAAGGACTAAGGAGTCTGTGGTGGAATTGTAAATCATGGAAATTTTGGGTGCAATATGTATATCATGGAACAAGAACCAACAAAGTTTGAATGCACCAACCCGAAACAATGACCAAGAATTGGAGATTTCGTGAACCTGTCAACACGAGGATCCAAAATAGGCTGACAAGGTCTCCCCAGAAGACGTGAGGCCTCAATGGTCAAATTGTATTGTTCGAAACATTGGAATGCGTAATTTGTAACACGGAAGAGGGGACGATGTCGGAACCCGGTAGTCAATTTGTATATTGCGGAGGTTCATATGCCAACTGTTTTGTACGAGTGTGTGTAGTTGTCACTAGTAAGAGCATAACCAATGTACATTAGGAAGGACAAGAAGTTAGTGGGGATGGAAGGCAGCGAAATATACTTTGAAACATTTGTGAACCGTGTTAGAGTGAAGCTTACGAGTTCGAGGAGTCCTCGATGAAATTGTAGATCACGAAAGTTTTGAGTGCAATATGTACATCATAGAACAAGAAGGAGCACAGTTCAAAACCGTCGACCCGACAACCGCGGCCATAAAATTGGCTAAGTATGGAAAGCAACAACGGTCAGTGAGATTCGTCATGTGAGAATATAGATGGAGATAAATATATGTTATCCCACCAATGCTGGAACCCGCGATCATAGAAAGTAGACTAAGTATAGAACCAGAAAGTGATAATACATGAGAAGAAGAAAATGGAAAAAGGGCTAAGGATTCCACGATGTAATTGTAGATCATAGAAATTTTGAGTACAAGATGTGAACCCAGTAATAAATTTGTATATTGCAGAGGGTCAGATGCCAACTGTTTCATACCAGTGTGTTCAATTTTCACTAGTAAGAGCACAACCAATGTATATTAGGAACGACAGGAAGTTATTCGGGATGGAAGGCAATGACAGATACTTTGAAACATTTGTGAATCGTGGTAGAGTGAATCTTGTGAGTTCAGGGAGTCCATGGTAAAATTTTAGATGACAAATGTTTTGAGTACAAAATGTATATAATGGAACAAGAAGCATTAGAGTTCAAACATGCCAACCTGGAAAGCGCGGCCATAAAATTGGCTAATTGTGGAAAGGAACAATGGTCGATCGGATTCGTCTTGTGCGGATATAGATGGAAATGAAGATATGTCGTCCCACCAACACTAGAACCCACGATCATAGAAAGGAGACTAAGTATATAACCAGAAGGAGATAACACATGGGAAGAAGAAAAGGGAAAAAGGGTTGAGTGCTTGGTGGAATTGTAGAGAACAGAAATTTTGAGTGCAAAATGTATATCATGGAACAGGAAGCAACAGAGTTCAAAAGTGCCAACCCGAAACAGTGTCCAAGAATTGAACATTTCGTGAACCCGTCAACACAAGGATCCAAAACTGGCTGACAAGGTATCTCTAGAAGACGTGAGGCCCCAACGTTCAAATTGTATTGCTCTGAACATTTGAATGCATAATCTGTAACATGGAAGAGTGGATGATGTTAGAATCCAATAGTCAATTTGTCTATTGCGGAGGGTCTGATGCCAACTGTTTCATACCAGTGTGTCTAGTTGTCACTAGTAATAGAATAACTAATGTATATTAGGAAGGACATGAGGTTAGTGGGGATGAAAGGTAGCAACAGATACTTTGAAACATTTGTGATCCGTGGTAGAGTGAAGCTTGCAAGTTCGAGGAGTCCGCAGTGGAATTTTAGATCACAGAAGTTTTGAGTGAATATCACCCAGAGATCGCTAGATCCCACTAGCCTTTACTTTTATGTACATCACCAAAGAAAATAAGAACTAGCAGAGTTCAAAAGCGACAACCCGACAACTACAGCCATAAAATTGGCTAAAGGAACAATGGTGGGTGGGATTCGTCATGTGAGTATATAGACAAAGATGGAGATATGTCAACCCATCAATGCTGGAATCCGTGATCATAGAAAGGTCGCTAAGTAAATAACCAGAAAGAGATAATACACAGGAAGAAGAAAAGGGAAAAAGGAATAAGAAGTCCACGGTGGAATTGTAGATCACGGAAATTTTGAGTGCAATATGTATATCACAGAACAAGAAGTAACAGAGCTCAAAAGTGCCAACTCGACAACCACAGGAATAAAATTGGCTAAGTATGGAAATGAACAACGGTCGGTGAGATTCGTCATGTGAGGATATATATGGAGATGAAGATATGTCGGTCCGCCAACGCTGGAACCCTTGATTATAGAGAGGTGACTAAGTATATAACTAGAAAGAGATAATACACAGGAATAAGACGAGGGAAAAAGGGTTAAGTATCTCACAGAAAAACATCTATTGTTCATTTATTAATGCAAATCCTTTCTAACACTTGTTGAGTTCTCACTAGTAAAGGAATAAATTGAAAATCAAGGAACAAGAAGTAACAGAGTTCGAAAGCACCAACCCGACAACCACGGCCATAAAATTGGCTAAGTATGGAAAGGAACAATGGTCGGTCGGATTCGTCATGTGAGAATATAGATGAAGATGAAAATATGTCAGCCCGCCAATGCTGGAACCTGCGATCATAGAAAGGCAACTAAGTAAATAAATAGAAAGCGATAATACACGGGAAGAAGAAAATGGAAAAATGACTAAGGAGTTCGCAGTGGAATTGTAGATCACAGAAATTTTGAGTGCGAGATGTATATCACGAAACAAGAAGCAGCAGAGCTTGAAAGCGCCAACCCGATAATTGTGGGCATAAATTGGCTAAGAATGAAAAGGAACAGTGGTCGGTCGGATTGGTCATGTGAGTATGTAGATGGAGATGAATATATGTCAACATGCCAACGCTAGAACCCATGATCATAAAAATATGACTAAGTATATAACTAGAAAGCGATAATACACGGGAAGAAGACAAGGGAAAAAGGACTAAGTATCTCACAGAAGAAGATATATTGTTCCCTTATTAATGAAAATACTTGCAAACCCCTAGTGAGTTCTCACTAGTAAAGGCATAAATTGTATATCGCATAAGTTCTTCGGGTGTAAGATGTATATGATGGAATAGGGGACATAGGTGTTGTATACCGCAAACCTGGGACCCGACGATCAGATAATTGGCTAAGTATTGAAAGGGACTACAGTTGGTCGGGCTCATGGTGTGAATATATAGATAAAGAGTTGCCAATTTGCGAATCCATGAGGTCATGATCATATAGATGCGACTAAATATAGAACTAAAAAGTGATAATAGAGGGGGGGGGAAAAGAGGAGAATTGAGAGTTTTTATACATTCCTACGGACAAATTGTATATTGCGGAACTTTGGGCATTGTATGCAACTCGCGGAAAATTAAAAACACAATTTTAAGGCCGTCAATCCGAGAACACGCAATGGAAAAAGTGTGCAATTATGGAACACGGAAATGCTAGACGAGACTTGATTTTTCTAAGAAATATCTTCTTTTCATGTTTATGGACAAGTTCTGTAGGGATGGTTGGTTGTCTAGACTTTTCCTTATTAATGACGATTTTTTTACGGTTGTTGTATGATGCCAATTTAGATTTTCAAAGCCCTGGTGAGTTATCACTAGTTAAAGAATAATTTGTAGATCACGAAATCTCTTTGGCTACAAGATGGATGTGACGGAACAAGTAATATAGTTGTTGAATACCACAAACTCGGGACCCAGTGGCTAGATAATTGGCTAAGTTTTTCCCAAGAGGAAGTTTTTATATTTATTCCAATAGTAATCATATTAGTATATATGCACGAATATGATCAAATAGAAGAAACTGAAATATATGCAAGATATTGAATAGGAACATGGTGTCAACACTTGACCTGCCTTGTTGTAATTCATTAATTCATTCTATTTACAAAACTCAAAGAATGAAAGCAGGATGGGTCCTCCAATTTCTTTCTTTAAGTATAGGGTCGACGCCACATAAGTATGGCCTATGACAAATTATTCTTCCATGTAAAATGTAAGAAATGAATAGAGTAGCCTTTATTTAAACCGAAGTATTGGGCAACAGAAAGAAAAGCTTGTCGTCCATGTTTAACAACACACAGGGAAAAAAGGTACAAAATAAAATGAAAAGCAATACCAGAGATTGGAAAACACCATAAAAAAAAACCACAAATATTATATATTCAAATAAGATGGGTTACAAAATACAGTTGAGATTATTTTCCACAATGATTGTGATTTGGCCTGCCACTGACCAATAAAAAATATGCACATTGATGAAGCTTGTCGACAGTTTTCTTGACAATCAAATCCTTTATTCGCAAAACACGAGTTGAATATCACTTTTGGCTCTTGGACTTAATTGGTGCTATCGACTAGATCTATCCCAGTTTTTTGAATAGCTTGTCTCTTTTAGATATGGCTTGCTTACATTGGCTGGTTATTCAACATTCCATTCTTTGTCAAGTATTAATTTCCCTCTACCGTAAAAAACTTGGGGTTTAAGGTGATTTCCTTGTAATGTTCTTGACCATTGACATATGACACAAATTAGAAATGTGATTCAGGTCCAATTCAAGGTCAAGGGAGTTTTTTTATGTGACATCAGCTATGGCATGGAAAAACAATTCATGTATGTTGTGACTTCTATTCTCCATGTATTCGATCATTTGTTTGGTTGAAAATCCTGCCTGAAGATTTGTATGTTGAACTTCTTTTTTTTATTATAGGAAATTGGAAGGAACATCCAAGACATATGAAAAATGTTATTCTATTGAAGTACATGACCTCTTTGGAATAAACAGGTCTGGAAAGTGTATCAAATGCTAAAGAACGCATCAACACAGGTCTAGAAAATGTATCAAATGTTGCAGATCACATCAGAATATATCTTTTGTCATAGCGGTGGCAGATATGGTGGCCCATAGAAAGGTATGGAATGTTCGAAGGTGATGCCAAATATGTGGATTCTGTAACTACATCCAGAGGAAAGAGAACAAACTTTGACAAAGAATATGGCTTTCTGTCAAGTCTATTACCACACCCAGAAGTAGCTCAACAAACTTTGAAATATAAACTTTTGTAGTGATAATATGTCGTTTTATCCACCCATAGAGTTTTTGTTACGCGCTTCTGGCTACATTCACGAATGGAGTAATATTTTGCGGCATTTACGAACATCACATACCATTTTGAAAGCCACTGTAAGTGCGATGTCCCCGAGGAAGACAAATTCTTGTGCGATCTATAGAATTTGATACACTTGCCAAATCTATGTTGTTGGAAGAAACTATATACTTCAACAAAGAAGTATTTTGCACGTGACCTGAAAATCCATTAAAACTCCCAGCAAGAAAACAAATAATATCAACAAACAAATCTCTAGGTAGGCTTTTCAACCAACCAAAGCATCAAATACGGGGAGAACACCAACCAAAAGATACTTGTTCTTTTTTTTTCCCCTGTCTAAGTTTCTGTTGGATACTAGAGTTTTTTTTTTACTCAAAGCTTACATCACATAAAACCAATCTCCCTTCTTTCATTTGGGCCTCAATCGTATCTCTAAGTTGTCTTACATGTTCATGACCAGGAACATTAGAACAAAGTCACCCTAAATCCCAACTCTTTGATGATATAGAGAAATGGCAATAAGTATTTAAAAGAAACGTTGGATGATCTTCTGTAGATTTTGGGTTAATTCATTTTAATGACATATGTTCTTGATATTTTCTCTTATTAATGCCAATCTTTTTGAATATGTATGCTGAATAGTGACTAATAGAACGTATTCACATTCCCATATCCGAGCAGATTGTCAAATCTGACATCTAAGATATGCACAATATTAAAGAGGGACATGACATCAAGGCCTCTGTGGGTGACACGTTCGTGGATGACAATGAGGTACTACAGTATTGCTCTTTTACTATGATGAAGTCTTTAAAAAACTAAAAGAGCCATTTTTTTTTTTTTGCAAATTCAAAATGCAAGCAAAAGAAATTACCAGATTCCATAATATTCGCGTGTCTATTCATTTTAATGGGATATTTCCTCTTATTAAAGCCAATCTTTTCAAACCTATCTGGTCAGTTGTGACTTTTGAAAGAATAGTTGATGTCTATTGGGAAGGGCGAAAGGTAGTGGGGATGGAGAGGAGCGACAAATGATTTTAAATTTTCTGAACCCGGAAAGGTGTCAACCTTACAAACTTTMAAAAATYGACTAAGTATGGAAAGGTAGGTAGGATAGACAAACTCATTGCAGGCAGAGGCATGGTTGCGAGTTCGAGGAGTGCAGGGTCGAATTGTAGTGAACATAAGTTTTGGGTCCAAGATGTATACACCGAACACGAGTTACCTCACTTCAATACTACCTATCCGCGAAGCTGCATCCATAAAATTCACTAAGTATGCAACCGAACGACGGTCGTTTGAAATCATGATGTGAAGATATAGATGGAGGTAACTATTTTTCAGTTTGCCACACCAGGAACCCAGGAGAATAGAAACGTGAGAAAGTATAGAACCAGAAACGTAGTTTACAAGAGGAAAAAAAAGGGAGGGAACAACTATATCGCTCACACAACAAAAATTACTCTCATAACTATGAAACCACAGTAAGACATGAACCATGGAAAAAACATCACCAACTATGACATATAGTTTGAGGCCGACTAGTCTGGTTGAAGGCGTAAGAGATGCAATTTACATTGACTGCAATTTTTTTGTATGTTATTTAATATTAATAGTATTTTATGGAGAGTCAACTGCGAAACAATGTAACAATAGATCCAACTACGGATGCAACACCCCAACATTGCAAAACCTAGGAAAACAAGAGCAAGAAACAAATAACAACCCAGTTAAGAAGCACCAAAAGGCTCAACTAGAACCAAAGGACCCGAACCCTGCAAAGTCGAATCAAACAAGAATAAACAACATCCAACGAACAAAGAAGCAAGCAATAACTAGTCCACCATGAATGATACAGTTCCAATCACAGTTGTAGAGCCCCAAACGTGCAAACTGCAACAAGACGAACAAGAAAACAAGAACAACAATAGTAGGAAAATAAGAAATCAGTGGAGATGCAAGAAGCAAGCATGAAACAATGAACCAACAATGTTGTTGAAGCACAATATTTCCCAAATTGACTGCAGAGAACATTGCATATAAATAAAAAAAATACGCAAAAAAATGTATTGTAATAAGCCTTGTCAGTAAACATTCAATGCTGCCAAGGTTGTTAGGTAAACATTTAAGTCTGTCAGAAATTATCTGTAAACATTTAAGAAACACTGTGGCAGGTCTCTAACGTACCATTTGTTTTTATTATAATTTATGTAACAATACTTCGAACAATAGAGAATGTATTCGAAGGACAAAATTTGGATATGCTAGCATATCAAACATTGGCATAAATTTAGCTAGAAGAAAATGCTAAGACAAGCATTCAAAATAATGCTAGCATTAATCCACCTTCAAGCAATACATACGAAAAACATATGATTCAAAAAAATTGTACACGATAAAAAAGTTTGGATATGTTAACATATCAAACATTGGGAATAGCGAAGCCGGCAATAAGACCTCCAATCTGTTATCCAATCAGATCACTACATATATGGTACTTTTTAGTATATAAAAATGATTTTTTTTAGTTCCCTAGCTCCAACAATAGAGATTATGCAAGTATTTTTGGTCAAAGAACAAGCTAATATGAAGTCAACTAATTATCGATGAGTATAGTCCTTCTATGCCTATGACTAGACTAATAAAAACAAAAACATCATGCAAGATAACACCATGAATGCAAAAAAACAAAGCATTTATATAAAAGCAAGAAATATTTAAAATAATCAAATCATGTGAATCGATATTGAAATTTCTTTACACTAAAATACTCCTAACTCTTTACAATTATTTTCCATTATTTTTATACATTGTTTTTTAATCCATTGTGTTCTTTGAGAGAAATTGAAAGAGGTGAGATGCATGTTTTTCAAATATTCTTGGATAAATCTTTAATTAAAAGAACAGACACGTACACAAATTCTAATTAATTTAATATGCAAGTTATATTTTAAAGTGTAGATAATATATACTAATTAATTTAACATGCAAGTTATATTTTAAAGTTTACATAATATATACTATAGCAACCTTTATATTTTAAAGTTTTAATATAAAACAATTCAAATTTAAAACTTGAGTAAAAATAATATACATTTTTTTGAAATTGGTGTAACAATAGCTTTTTGAAACTGGTGTAATAATAGGAGGTTGTTTTTTGGGGTTTTGAAAGTTTATTGATAAAAATAAATATATAATTCAGTCACACATACACACTTGGTAAGAAGGAACTCTTGATTTTATGGAGTAATTTGTTTTTTCATTTTAAGCAAGTGATTAATTTGGAATTGGTAGGAGATTCAAAAGTTATAGTGAATTGGTTTTGTCTAAAAAAAATTACCAAAAAATTGGTCATTTGAGCTCCAAGTTCCAAGTGTCGAAGATTCAACATATCTACATTGAGTTTAATTTGGAAGCATATATCCTCTCTAAAAAAGCTCTACATATTGAGGAAGGAAAAATCTTTTTTTTACTAATGAGAGAGGATGTGACAAAGAGTCTTTTGAAATTCTCTATATTTTCCAATTTGGTGTTTGTTTTTGTTTTGTTCCTATGGTACTATGGAAGAGGATGTGAGGTTTGTTTGACTCATGAATATTTTTATTTGTTTGTGGTTAGGGAGGATAATTCTATGAAAGTGAAGATGATCAATTTTTTTAATCAGTGATATTTAATATTTTTTTATATATTTAATAGTATAAATACTTTTTTCATTTAAATAATTTTTTATTAATTTGATGTAATAAACTCAAGTAAAAAAATAAATGATATTGATTTATAGTGGAAATAAAAATGATTATTCATTAATATCAATTATAAAAAGTAAATGTGAAAACTATTATTCATTTGATGATACCGATTTAGATTGCAAGTAAAAATGATTATTCATTAACATTAATTATTGATTTATAGTGGAAGTAAAAATAATTATTCATTAACATCAATTAAAAAGATAAATGCGAAAACTATTATTAAATGTGAACTATTATTCATTTGATGGACTGAAAAAATAAATAAGATAGATGTAAAAAAGATTATTAAAAAGGTAAATCTGAAAACTATTGTTCATTTGATGGACCGAAAAAATAAATGTAAAAACAACAACCATTTAAAGAATTTAATGGACATATGGAAATGTCATAGAAAAAACAATCAATCATCGGCAGCGGTGTTTTTTTTTAAAAACATGATTACATTAATAATTCTGACCATGATCAACAAAGGGTAATAATAATGATGAAACTATTATTTGGGGAAAAAATCTACAATTTTATCTGAGCATGTCAGGATGACTCTACTAAGCACTTGCGGACGTCAGAATTTTAATAATCAGTAAAATGTTGGTATTTAATTAATTAATTCAACCTCTAGCGCGGATCATAGCAACCAGAACGAATATTTTCTCAACTGCCATTCTAGTGAGAGATAACGGGAAGAAAACGCAGCGAACTTTCTTCGTGCGATGCGATCATAACAATAGCACAACGACAGCCGTCTTCCATTGCAAGTTGTTTGTTGTCGTATTGCGATCTAAATGTACAATCTCAAAAACTCGCCATAACATATAGTGGGCTATTGTTTCAAGTTTATAGTGACTTGTATGGAACGACTTGTAAGTAGCATCATATTCTTCAATATTTTCATTAATATCATAGTGAATATACACATCGCACAGAAATATATATTGAGCTTTAGAGAACCATTTGTAAGTGCCATTTAAGGCATAATAATAAGATTCACTTATTTAGTTGATTGTGTGTTAGCTCTTATGTGAAAATATGATTACTTACTAATATTAGAAGGTATATAAGAGATGTTGGTTGTGGTGCTAAGTCTCATTTATTTAGTTGATTGTGTGTTAGTTTTTATGTGAAAACATGGTTACTTAGGCATATAAGAGATGTTGGTTGTGGTGCTAGAGAGAAAATTATGGTGTTGGATTGCCTTAGAAATGTAGAACATGTTTTTCAAACTATAGATTTCAAGAATGATCAATTTATAACATCACATGCTTCAACATCTTATTATTATTTGAAGTCATATAGGGGAAGTTCTTGGAAGTTGGTGATAAGTGGGGAAAAGTAGAAGTTGTAGCTCGACAAAATCTCACATTTAAATGGTGCAAGTTTCTTAACATTTGCATTCTCGATTGAGGAAAAAAATCTCAACTCAGGGCTCACGATGGTTGAGGATAGAGTTACAAGGCATCTTAATCAAGGGTTTATTAACCCTGAATCAAGGTCTTGTTGGGTTAAGTATAGTCGCTTGATTGAGGTATTGACCTTGACCAATGGTCTATTGTAACTTTATTACAAAAAGGAAAGAAAAAATGAAAAAAAGACAAAAATGAAAACAAGGGCATTCACAAGAAATTTATGGATGAAGTTAAGGCAATTAGGTATGCAAGAACACACACATACAAGAATGCATATACATTCATAGAAACATGCACACGTATTCGATCGTATAGCCTCGAGGCTCCATGAACTACCATGCACACTTGCCAACACATAATTTTTTTAGGAATGCATGCAAGTTCCTAAGCACATATATGCTCATGTCTATTTTAGTTAAAACAAAATAGGTGTGCACACACTTTAGAATGTGTATGCGCTAATAATGCACACATGTTCTAAAGTGCATGCACAATCCTATTGCAACATATTCAAATCTAGATTTAACCTAACCTATTTTCAAATAATGTTTATGTTTCCTCCCATGATCATGTCCAGTGACCTGATACCTTTATTTAGTGTGAAAAAATGCTAATGGTACCTATAAACCTATTTAGAGGAAAAGGATTCCCTCAATAGGTCAATTGTAGTGGTTAAATTTGTTATTCTTGGCCCCAGAAACCTAGAAGATTCCTTTAGAACCTAAGTCTTGGGTTTGTTACCCTAACCATATCTACAGTCCAAAGAATTATATTTAATATTCAAAACATGATAGTTCTAATTATCACCATCTAGAGACCAAGGATACCCTATAAAGGTCATATTTGGCAGTTCAACATGTCTGTGTTATCCCTAGATGCTTAGAATCTTCCTTTAGTACCCAAGCCCTAGGACTAATCTCTTGATCATGTCCAACTACCCACAACCCATACCCAGTTCCCAAAATATCCTAAGGTTGCTCATATCCCCACTTGAAAACTAAATATCCCCTCGAGAGGCCATCTATCATTGTTTTAGGTGTGATTCATGATCCTTAAACCCTAGAAGTTTCCTAAAACCAGAATAGGTCGATTGTTTTGTTTTCAAGGCATCCTTCTTGGCCCTCTTTCAAGGTGTCATGTTTGGCACTAGAAACCTAGAATCTTGATTTATGACCTAACTCTTGGGTTTGTTCCCTTAACCACATTTAGGATCCAAAGACTCATATTTAATGTTCAGAACCTGATAATGTTGAATTTCACTATCTAGAGACCAAGTATAGTCTAGAAAGGTCATTTTTTGTGTTTCAACATGTTGTTGTTCACCCTATATGGCTAGAAGCTTCGTTTAGGACCTAAGGCTTGATATTTCTCTCTTGATCATGTCTAACAAACCAAGACCCTTACCTAATACTCAAAATATCCCAATGATGTCCATATTCATACTTGAATACCAAGATCCCCTTGTGAGGTCTTATATGGTCGTTTAAGGTGTCATTCATGACCCTTTATCCCTAATAGTTTCCTAAAACTTGAAAGGTTAGGTGTGGTCATTTGAGGCATCATGTTTGGTGTTATATTTGCTAGAATCTTTGTACTTTGGTTAACTTTTATGTTCCCCCATTCAACTATATCAAGTCCTTGATACCCATGCCTGGTTCTCAAAGTTTTATGAGGGCACTAAAATACTTTCTTAGAGGATACATATGCCCTCCAGAGGTTATACTTGGTGGTTTGAGGCATCGCTCATGGATTAGGATGCCTCAAATATTAATTTAGGACCTAATGATTTCCCTTCTTCCCTATATTGTTTTTGTTGATGTTTTCTAGCAGTGGGAGGTATTCTCTCCTAGCCAAATTTTCTTGGAGAGGAATATTCCAAGAAGTCAAAGGAACACCATTCAACACTTGAAGAATACCCAAGAAGAGAATTTGACCCCACATGAAAATAATAAAGTGAAAATAGAATGTCCAGGAAGAGAAGTTGGCCCCAGTAAAGTGACTTGAAGACTATAAATAAAGGGAGATGCCTTTCCATTTCACACACACTCACACAACTCTCTCACCAAATAAAAGACGATGCAAGTATGAGTAAAGGAATATGACACAACTACTGCAGTTTCTAGGGTTTCTATATTGGGAAACTTGGTAAAAGAGGCTAAGTACCTGAGCACTCTTGCTATGGTTGCTACACATCATATTTTATGGTTTTCCTTTTGTTTCTTTGTTGTGTACCCTTTCTAGGGTTTGATAAGAAGAAGAGATAAGTACTTTCTATCAGGGTTTCTTCATTGTTGTTTTTTCTCTTGTGAATAGAGCTTGTTCATGGTTGTATTGTGTTACTAGAAATATTCTCTCTAAGAAAAGTTGGCTGGGTTTTTGTCGAGTTTGGGGTTTTCCTGGGACAAATATTTCTGTCTTCGTTTTCTTGTCTATTTTCTTATAGATACTACTTATGTTTTTAGTATATGGTTGTTGAATGTTTAATGAATATAAAAATACTCTGGTAAATCTACTGCTACTGAAAAATTTAAAAAATCTAACATGGTATTAGAGGATGAGGGTTGAAGTCATATTTGACCTAGCACAAGACACCAACAAGAACAAATATTTCCATTCATTAGGGTTTTACTAGTGCCACTGTTGAGGATAAAATTGTACTAGGAAACTTGCCTAACCCTAGCGCATGTCCTAAAACCGTAGCATTGACAAACGAAAACAATTACCTATCTAAGAGATGAACATAGGTTGGATGGAGAAGACAATTTCATATCATGGAAGCATATAATACTTCTCATTCTAGAAGATAATGACCTCTTGGATCATTTCAAGTAATTTATCCCAGAACTAGAAGAGGAAGAGGCTATGGAAAGACATAAGAAAAGCGAGATCAAGGCCAAGAGGATCTTGATAGATTCAATCAGGAACCACTTGATTCCTAATGTCTCAAGATTGAATACACCAAAGGCAATTTTTTATTCCTTAACCGGATTATATGAAATCAATAATTAAAGAAGGAATCTAACACTAAGGAATCAACTCATAACTGTGATGATGAACAAGTCAGATTCAATCTCTACCTACTTCATGATGATTTCTAATATGAAGGATCAACTAGAAACTATTGGAGATCCACTGGTTAATGCGGAGCTTATGACTAAAACTCTAAATGGATTTCCTTCTTCTTGGGATACAGTTTTTCAACGAATTTGTGCAAGAAGGAAATTTTCTAAATTTGAGAAGTTATGGACAAACTATGTCCAAGAAGAATCAAGATTGACATCCAATATGTAGAAGACCAAGGATGAATAAAAACCAATCTCTTGTTGCTAATGTAAACAAAAGGAAATAAAGAACAAACAATAGTCCAAATAAAAACAGAATATCAGTTCCATATCACAAGAAGGATGTGTCAAAGATTAGATGTTTCAATCGTAAGAAGTTGGGACACTTTTCTTACCATTGTTCTCAAGGGAAAGGAACAAGAAAACATCATGCACATGCAATAGATATGCAAGATTCTACATATCACAAGAAGACAAGAGAAACAAATATGAAGAGTATGTCTTTATCTCATCTCTCATAGGTACCATCACTCAAGAAAGTGATATTGGCTAGTGGACAGTAGTGCTTCCAAGCACATGACCAGGTTCTGAAATTCTATTAAAAATTTGACAGAAAAGAGTTAATCCCTTCACGTGGAACTTGAAGATGATTCCAAGCATGCCTTAAAAGGAGTAGGATAAGCCTCCTACCAACTTGATTCAGGTAACTTGATTTCAATAAAGGATGTATTACTTGTACAATGTTTAAAGAAGAAGCTTCTCTCTATCTCTTCTCTAGAATATCGAGGCTTCATAGTAGCTTTTATTGATGTACACGTCCTTCTATGGCCCAAGGGTTCAAGTATAGATTCATCTAATGTGATTGATGTCTGAGATGGAGGATTGTATGAATTAAAGGGACACCCAACACACACCCTTGTACACAAAAATATTATCTCTAGTGAGCTATGGCACCGAATACCTACTCACCTCAACTAGAGAGCCTTTCCAGTTTTGAGCAAGATAGTTACAGGTCTACTAGATATGCAGGTGGAGCATGATGGAGTATGCAAAGGATGTGCACTTGCAAAGAATGGAAAGGGAAGTTTTCCAAGAAGTGACAATAGATCCAAGGGTATCTTGTACATTATACATTCATATGTATGCAGACAAATGACAGTACCATCTCTAGGTAAATTTTTATATTATGTCACTTTTATTGATTATTTATCACGTAAAAAATGGATCTATTTCTTGAAAGCAAAAGATGAAGTTTTCATTAAGTTTCAAGAATTCAAGGCTTTAGTAGAAAATCTCTCTGGAAGAAAGTTTCAAGTTTTTACGTCAGATAATGGAGATGAATACACCTCAAATGAGTTCAAGGAATTTTGTAGAGAAGCATGGATTAAGAGGGAGCTCACAACTCCCTACAACCCCCACTAGAATCGAGTTGCATAGAGAATGAATAGATCAATTGTAGAAGAAACTATAGAAATGATCCATGACCAGAACTTACCCATGCATCTATAGGCCAAGTACAATTGAATATGTCCATACTAGAATTCCTCATAATATATTGGGGAACCAGACACCAGAAGAAGTATTCACCAAAAAGAAACCAAAAGTTAACCACTTGAAGATATTTGGTTGCCTAGTGTACATAAATATTCCCAAGGACAAGAGAATGAAACTATAGAATTTAGGAAAGAAGGGAACCTTTATTGGATATAGTGATACTTCCAACTCTTATAGAGTATACATCCCCAGACATAAACATATTTAGATTAGCAGGAATGTCACCTTTGATGAAGAAGAAACCTTCATTAAATCTAAAGACTCTCACATGGATGAGGACAAAGAGGAGAAAGGGGCACCAAAGGATGCATTCATGATTGAMTCTAATCTAGAATAACATATCCTAGAATGTAAGAATGAGATAGTAGAGATAGATATACCAGTAGATCCACCCAAAGAGGTTACAATTACCAAGAAGAGACCATCATGGCTCCAAAACACTTTGGAGGAAGAAGAAAAGTATGYAGCTCCCACTGGCTCCTTCAAAGAGAGAAAGATACCACACCAGTTTTCCATATATGTGGAATTGATGAGAAATATCATTGATTCAAAACCTTCCACTTATGAGGAAGATAGACAGTAGAAATTGCAAAAGGATGCTATGATGGAAGAATACCAATCCATCATGAATAATGATGTGTGGGAAGTGGTTCCAAGACTAGAAGGGAAGTCAATAGTGACTTCCAAGTGGATCTACAAGATCATGCATGCTGTAGATGGCATCATAGAGAAGTATAAAGATAGATTTGTGGCTAGAGTATTCTCCCAAAAAGAGGGAKAATATTATGACAAGACATTTTCTCTAGTAGCTAGGTAGACTTCTATTAGAACCATTATTTCTATTACTTTTGTTATGGGTTGGAAATCACACCAGATGGATGTAAARACTTATTTCTTGAATGGTGTAACTGAAAAATAAGTGTACATAGAGAAACCACAAGGTTTGTAATCTATGGGAATGATTCCCATGTTTGTAAATTGAAGAAAATTTTGTACAATTTTAAGCAGGAACCCAGGGCATGGTATGTAAGAATAAACAATTATTTGATGAGCCTGAGGTTTATCAAGAGTAATGGAGATCACAACATTTAATATAAGGTTGAACATGGTTTCCCCTTGATATTGGTACTATATGTGCATGACCTGTTTCTTATAGGGGACGAGAATATCATAGACAGGTGAAAGAGGGAGCTCACTTAAGAGTTCAAAATGAAGGATATAGGTTATGAGATCTTTAATATCCAAGGAAAGTATACGATTGATATCCTAAATATATTTTGGATGATGGACTGTAAGTCCATGGTCACACCTATGGTTAGGAATTTGAAACTCTTGAGTGATTCTTATTCAGAAATGGTTGATCAAATGATGTACAGACAATTGATAAAATTGTTGATGTACCTAGTTAAAACCAGGTCGGATATATCCTTTGCAGTGAACACATTGATTCTTCCCATGGTTGAACCTATACATGTACATTTGGTAGAAGAAAAACATGTATTGAGGTACCTACATGGTATGTTTGGATGTGGACTAAGATATGTCTCAGACGGTGAACTAAAGCTACAAGGTTATACAGATTCTGTTTGGGCATGGAATGAGGTGGACAGGAAACAAACATCAGGATGTTGCTTCAGTTTGGGACTGGGTATAATGTCATGGTTGAGAAAAAAATAGTTGTAAGTGGAACTCATTACAACAGAAGAAGAATATATAGAAGCTAATGTTCGAAGTCATGAAGTAGTGTGGCTTCAAAAGTTTCTTGCAGGGTTATTTGATCTAGAGTTGGATCCAAATTTGATACAATGTGATAATTAAAGTTGTGTGAAGCTTTCATATAATCCATTGTTTCACGACAAGTAAACTCATATAGATATCAAATACCATTTCATCCGAGACATGGTGCAAAAAGGAGCATTTGAACTCTAGTACATGTSCACAGATGAGTAGATGGAAGACATTCTCACCAAGCTTCTTTATGAAGTTAAGTATGAGTACTTCATAGAAAATCTTGGCATGATGCAAAACGTCCACGCTCATTGAGAGGGAGTTGTGATGTTTCTCATASAACGTTCATTTTCTCTCCCTTTTGTCAAAGGTTTCCCAGATCAGTCATGTGAAGTGACTAAGTAAGTAATKATTAGCCTAGTACAAGTATTTCCTAAGCCATGTGAAGTGGATAGGTGTGATTAGGACTTGTAGTGTGGTCTTTCCTACTCCATGTGAAGTGGATAGGTGAGATTGGGACCATGGCATAGTCTTTCCCATACCATGTGAAGTGGATGTGTGTGATTGGGACTACTAGGAGAGGAGAAACAAAATAGATACATGAAGCATAGTCTTCATACTATGGTGGTAATATTTCCCATGCCATGGGAAGTGGATGGGTGTGATTGGCAGTACTAGAGGATAATATCATGGAATAATACCTCCCTCACTAAAGGGGAGTGTTGATGTTGTGTAGCAACGGGAGGTATTCACTCCTAGACAATGTTTCTTAGAGAGGAAGATTCCAAGAAGTCAAAGGAACAACATTAAATAGTTGAAGAATAGCGCAGATGAGAAGTCGGCCCCAAAGGGAAATAATAAAGTGAAAATTGAATTTCTAGGAAGAGAATTTGGCTCCACTAAGGAAACATGAGGAATATTAATAAAGGGAGACTCCTTGCCATTTGATACACACTCACATAAATATATCACTCAAGAAAATAAGGCACATGCTTGATCCAAGGAAGAAGATGCAACTATTGCAATTTCTAGGGTTTCTATATTGGGAAGTTTACTAGAAGCGGTTGAGTACTCTAGCACTCTTACTAGAATTTTTACACATCATATTTCATGTTTTTTCTTTTTTTTCTCAGTTGTCTACCCTCGCTAGGGTTTTAAAAGAAGAAGATATAAAAAAAATTTATGATGGGTTATTCATATCTTTCTTTTCTCTTGTGAATAGAGATTGTTCATGGTTTTATTGTGTTACTAGAAATATTTTCTCTAAGAAAATTTGGCTCAGTTTTTCCTTGAGTCTAAGGTTTTCAAAGGATAAATATTTGTGTCTTCTTGTGCTTGTATATATGCTTTTATATCCTACTTATATTTTCATTTAATGGTTGTTTAATGTTTAATGAATATGAAAATATTTTGGTAAATCTATTACTACTGAAAATTTAAGAAAATATAACATGGTATCAGAGCATGAGGGTTGAAGAAATATTTGACCTAGCACAAGACAATAGAAAAAACATAGATTTCGAGTCATTTGGGTTTTTCTAGTGCCATCATTGAGGATAAAATTGCAGTGGACCTAAATACGATATAATGTTATTCACTACACACCCAATATAAATAGATGTATCTCCATGCATTGCGAATGAGATAGAATAATGAATGAGAATCCTCTTTGCGGAGGAATCCTCCTACTATAATATAAAAAATTCACAATACGAGATGATATATAAAATAATTTATCCGTGGTATATATAGAAGACAAAGGGTACAATTACATTTAAATGGTCTATCCAACCATTAAGGGGCCTGACTGACCAATAAGTACAACAATAATATAAAAATAGGAACGAAATAACTCAATATTTATTGATTAGCATGACCCTTCCCTTCAAACAAGTGTTTCCCTGAACATATGATTAGTTTTGTATGTTTTTGCATGAATAAATCATCTTCGCATGTAACCTCATCTATTAGTAGGTTCTTCCACTTGATCAGTTCCTCAATTTTTTCTTGATTTCACATTTTCTTGATCAGTGTTTCAAGGATTGTTTTTTGTTCTAGTTTGATTTTCACATATTGATTAATATTTAGTAAAATGGTTTGAGTTGGGATATTTTCACTGATTACCTTCTTTAAAAAAGAAATGTTCAAGATACTTTTTTGAAGGTTTTTTTTGAAGGTAATCAATACTAGAAATTTTTTACCACTTTTTCTCTTTACCACTTTAGTTGAAAATTACATAATCAATCATAAGAAATGTGTACATGTATCCATATTATCACATATAAAATAAAGGTACAGTACACATAAATTTTAAGTGGAAACCCAATAAGGGAGAAAACCAAAAAAATTCTCTTGATAAAATCTTGTAGGCACCAACCTGTAGGAGACACCAATCTCTTTATTTTAGTAACAACTCAACAATAATGTTTGCAGGAACCAACTTGATAAAAACCAACCCATCAAGAAGATGAGGACACCAATACTCTACCTTGCACCACCCTATCACCCAAAAATCTGCAATTAACACTCAAACCTCATCTGATATCTTCATTTGAACACAATGGTCAACATCTCACCTATTCTTGTAGCTTGCACATAGTCATCAAAGCTTATTTAGATATTCTTAAATAGGGAATCACTGCTCTTAATGGTCTCCCTTCATTCTTCATTATTTTATTTCAAAATCACTCACTTGTTCATATTCACTTCACTCTACCTCTCACACTTGTTCTCCCCCATTCAGAACCTCAGAGCTCTTTACTAACAAATAAATTGAAAATATGATTTGGGAATTGTGATTTATAAACTTCATACTCTAATTGATTTTTCCATGAAACCAAGTCTAGGGGTTCGACCCTAACTCCCTTTACTTCTTCCTCAATTTTCACTTCAAAGATCCTCCATTAAAAAATAATTTACGCTCCCTTGTGTTGTATGCAATCTATTTTACTCCCGGTGACTCTCGATCACTATTGGATTGTCTCTTTGATTGATATTCAATCATCGTTCTAATATCCTTCACATCAAGACCATTGGATTATGAAGACGGTCAAAAACACCCTGTCACTTAACAACTATTCGATCATTCTTTTGTTAGATCACAACCACCTATCTATTATTTCATTATCGCTAGGGATGACGATCATCATTTTCATTGCCACTACTAGTAGGACGGTCCACTCTAACCATTACTTCTTAGAGGATATGAATTGATGGATCCTATGGTATTGGAGTGTTTAATCAATGGTATAGATATATCTCTTCTTCAATCTACATGACAAATATGGCCCATGTCTTCACTAATTTTCGGATGGTCAGGTGGGGACCATGACAGATCTACGACTAATACTGTATACTGGGGTCCTTCTTGTCATCGTCCATGTATTGTTGCTCATTCCTTTAATCATGGAACCCAACATTGTGACCTTTTTATTAGAATGTATTCATCAGTTATTACCTGGATTTCAACGTGCATAACTTGAACTCCCGCAATGATAAAATAAATGTTGGGTCTAGGTGTCTAACTTGTAGATAAGACTACTAGATGGAACCCAATGCTTAACATCATCATCAAGTCTTTAACATTTTGTTTCCAACTCCATATAACCTCGACTGGAAACCAAGTGCCAAACGACTTCATTATCAACACCTCCTTAGTGGATCAATTACAAACCCTAACCTCTCTGATGATAAAGGTCCACTTCAATCATTTTGGATCGTCGATATGGATTTAGAGAAGTTAATCTCCCTATTAGAGATAACTTAAGTTTACATGCTTTGATATAACATGTGTATTGTCTTTTCATAACAAGTGGAATAACAGTACCAATACGTGGCACTGTATTATCTCTAACATGTGGCCCCTTCCATAGGTGTTCAAAGATGTGGTACTGATGTGGTTCTATCCTTTTTATTTACATGGTTCTAATGTTGAATTTGTCATGGTGTTGATCTGGCATCATGGTTGGCCCTATTCATTGTCATCATCGACGATCCTTAAGAGGGGTTTGAGTCTCCAATATGGAAAGCGTCGACCATATAATCTCAATCGTCGACCTGACTAAGGATTTCAATATCCAACATTGATCAAGTTGAAATTTTCCTTAGCTTTCATCATTGGCAAAACTTTTATCATTGAGAAAAAAAATATGCATTGTTAATATTTCTTGACAATATATCATGCCCAATGAATCTTTTGGTCCTGATATACTAGCGCTAACTCTTCATAATACCACAAGCCATAACTAGTTTCTTAAGTTATCATCATTGTATCTTTTGAGTATTGATACACTTATAGGTTCTTCTTGTCCCGACGATATGTTAGGCCCAGAAAAAACTGGACCCACTCTAAAACTTTCACTCCAACAAAATATTTTCATGGACCTTATTCATTGACCGTTGATCTAGTTCACTTTAAGTATGTCCTCTCCTTTGATATGATCAAGGTTCAATCTTCACCATTGATTTCACTGCTTCATACATCGTCGATGTCCCTTACCTTTATCATCGTCGGTGATCTCACGGCAAAGTATGGAAATTTCTGATGTGGTAGTCTCACGATGATATGATAAGGGCCATCAATTTTTTGAAAACTTCACCCCTATTAAATATAAAATATTTTTTCACTTAACCTACAGACTCCTACACAAATCGAATTCAATTTTTGTTTACTTCGATTGATTGATGCAAAAAAGGACTTCTTCTCCTTAGTAGTTTCGATCTGGTTTAGAATATACTCATGATCTCCTTCAAACATAAACACTTTTATACTGAAAGTAAAGGATTTCTTCCTTCTGGATTTAGGTTCAATCCTTGCACCTATAATCACATTTGATCTTCCTTCATCTTCACATCCTTTTACATCAATGAAAAATCAATTTCCAACAATCTCCACCTTTGTCATTGATGGAATCATATAGTATTCTATGATATCCCTTTACTCTGTTGTAACCATATAACCCCCTTTCTCAGCATTTGACATCAATCGAAAAGGGTTTTACACCTCCTTAGATATTTGCCTTTATTCTCTGTTGAGAAACCTTTTTGTTTTTCTGTAGCTCCCCCTTAGTTTGGGATTCTTCAAGAATCTTTCTATAGTCACTCCCCCTCGTAATAATCTTGTTTTTCTAATTTATTGTACCACATCCTCATTCATGCACTCTCCACCTGAGCTTTTGTTTTCCTGATCTCACAAAATCTCTCATTTGAAGCAGTCATACCTTAAGTAGAGATGGGAATGACTCCCATATTGTTTCTAATCTACTTAAATGTATGTCTCGAAAGTGGTTTTGTAAATGTGTCTACGATTTGTTCATTTGTTGGGACATATTCGAGATTTACAACTTGATTTTCAACCTATTCTCTAGGAAAATGGTACCTGATACGTATGCTTTTTGTTTTTGAATGCATGGAAATGTTCTTATAAATGCTTATTGCATTGGTGTTATCACATAGTATATATATCCATTGTTTTTAATCAATATGAATTTATTGAAAAGTATGCTTCATCCAAAGAAGTTGTGTGCAAGAATATCCTACTACAATGTATCTAGATTTTGTAGTTTACAAATAAATTTATGATTGATTTTTCCTTAGCCAAGAAACTAGACAATTACCTAAAAATAATGCACCTACACTTGTGCTTTTTTTGTCATCTACACATCCTGCCCAATCAACATCAGTGTATGATTTCAAGGTAAAATCTTGACCTTTTGGAGACCATCGTCCATAGTCCAATGTATCCTTGAGATATATGAATATTATCTTGACTACATGTACATGATATTTTTTGGGTGCAGATTTAAACCTTGCAACAATTCCAACTACCTACATCACATATGGCCTTGAAGCCATTACACATAACAATATTCCAATCACAGACCTGTACAATTTTGGATCTCCTTCCATTGATTCATCTTCGTTGTTGAGATTTCATCCTGTGACCATATGATTTCTTAGTGGTTTGCAATTTTCCATTTTGAACTTATGGAGCATCTCCTTAATCTATTTCACTTGACATATAAAGATAAATTTGTTTGTTTGATGAATATCCAGTGCTAAAAATAATTATAGCTCTCCTATCACTAAAATCTAAATTAATTATACATCTCTTCAAAAAATTTATTCTTTATCTTGTCATCATCACATACAAATATTATATTGTCTACAGAGACAATGATTATAATCATGTTTTTATATTCCTTTTTAATGTATAGGTTATTGTATGGATCTCCTTTTTTAAATTGTTGTTGTATATGTGTGTCTAGTCTAGAGTACCAATCTCTAAGGGATTGCTTGAGGCCATATAAAGATTTATTGAGTTTACACACATAATATTCATCTTATAATAACTGAAATACTTGAGGTTTTTCAATGCATAATTCTTCCTCTAAATTTCCATTTAGGATTCTTGATTTAACATCCATTTGATAAATCTTAAATTTCTTGTCCCAACCAAATTCCAGAAGAATCCTAATTGCTTACAATATTTCTACAATGACATACATTTCATCAAAATAAACTCCTTCAACTTTGGCATATCCATTGCAAACAAATCTACATTTGTTTCTCTCTACTTGACCATTTTATCTTGTTTATTTCTGAAAACCCATTTAGTGCTAATCACATTTTTATCCTTGGGTCTAGGAACAAGATCCAAGGTTTAGTCTTTTATTAATTTGGTCCAATTCATGATTCATCGAATTGACCCAATGTTTATGTTCGTTGGATTCTTCAAAGTTATGAAGCTCTATTGTAGATAATAAATAATATTTTACCTTATTGTTTATCCTTATCCTTCTTTGAGGTCCTGCACTCCTATTTCCAAGAATTTAGCTTTCATGATGATTCTTTTGTACATACCTTGAAGGAGTTCCGTTTTCATGTATTTCTGCTACATCCTCCTTCTGTGTTTGTTTATTCTTCTTTTCTTGTTCATTTTCTTGTTCTTCCTCCGATTCTTCTTCTTTTTCTTGTTCCCCTTCGTTTTGTTCTTCTTGTTGAATTTCATATTCCTATCTGTATTTTGTTCTTTTGAGATCTCATTTGTAAAATGTGTCTTTTCATCATCTACTTTCACATTTTTACTCATTGTTGTCTTGTTCAACTTTACATTGTAGCATATATAGGATTTACTATCATATGAGTAACCGAGAAATATTCCTTCATCTATTTTGGAATCAAATTTACCCATATTCTCTTCCCTTATATTTATGTAGCATTCACTCACAAATACTTTGATATAGTTAAACATTCGAAGTCTTCCTTTCCAAAGTTCATATGGATTTTTATCAAGGTTTTCTCTAAGAAAGCATATGTTCAAGATATGCACAATAGTATGTACTTCTACTTTCCAAAACGTATCTGATAGTTTGGAGTCACTTAACATAGTTCTTTCAATTTCTTGCACAGTACTATTTTTTCTTTCTACCACACCATTCTTCTATGGTGTCCTGCCTGCTGAAAATTGTCTCTTAATTCCATGCATCTCACAAAATTCCTAAAATTTATTTGAGGTAAACTCACCTCCAGTGTCTAATCATAATCACTTGATTTTGAGGTTAGTTTCGTTTTCCAAAAGTTCTTTATACACCTTAAATTGAACAATTTCTTCTGATTTATTATATAGAAAAGAAACCTTTGTAATTCTAGTGTAGTCAGATATAAGTAGCATAAAGTAATGCTCACCTTGCAATATTTTGGTTCTGGTTGGTCCACGGAGATCGATATGAATGAGATGCAAAGGTTTTGAAGTTGAATGCTCCTTTTTTTTGAATGAGACTCTGGTTTTCTTTCCATGTTGGCAATGTTTGGAAATAGGATCTGAAGGTTTTACAATTAAGGACATATCTCTTACATCCTATATCTTTCTTATTTGTACAAAATTGTCAAAATTTGTGTGTCCCATTCTACTATGTCAAAGCCAACTTTGATCTATTTGTCCCATGGAACATTTATCTCCTTTCACTTCATCTAAAATGTGTATGTTATTACTACTCCTGAGTGTTGTAGCAAAAATTATGCCATATTTTTCACTTCTTATTTCACACTTTCAAGAGTTGAGTGCAAGAATGTGTCCTTGATCACACATTTGAATAACACTTAGAAGGTTGTGTTTCATATCTTCAATCAAGAACATAATTTTTAATTTGGCTTTCTCACTTACAATACTATTTGTTCCTTTTCCAATTATTTTGGAAGAATTATGATTTTCGAACATGAAATTGCATACTTTTGTCTTCCTAAATCTGTTATGATCTATTGACATGTTATTGGAGCATCCACCATCAATATACCATTGGAATATGTTTTTTTGAGCATGTAGAGCTAGATTGTTCTCTTCTCCTTTTTCTTGATCTAGTTTTTTCTTCCGTACTCTTGTATTTCCTTCTTCGTTATTAGTATACGATTTATCTTTCATGTTTTTTCCCATGTATTTCAATATGTTTCTACACTCATGTAATTTGTGACCAGATTTAATACATTTGTAACATTCAACATTAGAGTTCATAAGAAGAGAAAACGAATTATAATTTTTTTCAGCAAATTCGTGAGAAGTTTTGTTGCATAAATATTCATTCCCGGTAGTGTTGTATATATCTATACTTATCCGATAATTATATCTTGTGTTGGACCTATAGCTAATGGCTTTGTGCCCAAAATTATGACAAGAGAAACAATAACCATGAAAAAAAAATTGCATACCTTGTTGTAGGAGTTATTCTTGGTGGAGCATTTATGTTGGAAAACCTTTGAGATGTTTCATTTCTCACATAATCATCCTTGGCATAATTTCGTATGGAGAGATGTCTTCTGGATGGAGTACCTTTTTCAGATTCAACTATGTGATGGAGAAAAGTGATTTTTGGAAGATATTCCTTTTTCTGTTTGTCATATCCTTCAAATTTTATAGTGTTTCCATTGTGACTAGAGCTTCTAAGCACATTTACATATCTCTCTGTCTTCTCCCCTTTCTATAGAATCTCAAAATCAATATTTTTCTGTTATTATAGACAATACCAATTATATCAATCTATCAAATGGTGACCTTTGGACATTTAAAATGTCTTCTAGGACCGTTGATCTCTTTTCAAAACTCATATTTGTGTTCAATTGGGTGACTTTCTTATCTAATTCTTTTCTTAGGTAGACAATTTCAAGCTCTTTTTTGTGGCATATATCCTCCATTTCTACAAGTTTATTTGCAAAGATCTCTACAACCCTTTTTTCTTCCTCTAATTGTATTTTTAGACTAATAGTCTCAGTTTCATTAGTTGGTTCATGATATTCTCCTTTTGATTTTCTTAATTGTTCCTTGAGAGTTTGATTTTTCTTTTTGAGTTTTTTTAGTTCACTTAGACCAAAGATTAGTTCATGTTCAAGATTGATATCTTCTTCCTTGTTAGCATCTTCATGGTTTGAGGTTTCATCATCATATAGTTTATTGATGGACATAAATAAAATGTTATGGGGTTTTTTCTTCTTCATCAAAGGATATGCCTATTTTTCTTTTTTTTGTATTTATTCCTTTTCTCTTCAATTTTGTTTCTTACATAGTGATGTTTGTTATTCTTAAAATTAGAGATCCATTTGAATGGAAACTTAGCAACAAAATAACCTACTCTACCACAATAAAAAAAAATTGAAAGGGAGCTTACCTTTATACTTGTCAGCTCCTTTCTGGAGCCTCTTGATAAATTTTTCTTCTTTTACATTCGATTCCTCTTCATAGGAGTCATATGTTTGGTGTCCTTTTGAGCTTGTCCCTTTTGATAATTTGAATGTTTCCTTATGCTTTGATGGATGTTGTTCCATGGTTGTCATTTCATAGGTTGTAAGAATTCCATGTAATTTATCCATTATTAGACTATCAAAGTATTTCATTTCTTCAATGGTGGATACATTGCAATTAAATATTGATGGAAGTGTCCTAAGAACATTTTTTACAACGAATTTTTCATCCATGGTTTCCCATATTTATTTTATAGTGTTAACAATATCATCCACATGAAGAAGTATGCAACTATATCTTCTTCTTCTTTCATTTTAAGGTTTTCAAATCAGCCCCTATGAGTTTGTAGTTTTTCCTTCTTGACATTCACATTCCCTTCATATGTATTCTGTAACTTACCCCAAATTTTCTTAGTTGATCCACAATGCATGAATTTTATGAATTTTGAACTTGCTAATCCATATCAAATAACATTCATGGCTTTAGAGTTATTTTCACTGAGCCTTTTAGAGACTACATCATAGAGTTGACTTTCATGGGTGGTGTATCCATTTTTGGCTTACTGCTAGACATCATATCCCAACGACTATAGGTAACAACCCTGGTTAAATAGATGCATAGGGATTATTAATTATAATAAATTAGATAATCTGACTATCCTAATATGTTTAGCTAAACAATAATTATTTCTTAATAATATTAATTAATTAATTATTTACTAATTAATTGTTCATATCTCTCGATGACTAATTAATTAATTAATTGACTCATTAAAGGTTGTGCAATGAATAAAAGGGGCTTAATAATTTTAATTTATTTTATTAAATACTTTACGTATGTAGGGGGGAAATGAAGCATTAAATTAAGGATAAGATACTAAAGGAGGGGATAAAATAATGAAGAAGGGGATAAGGTAATAAAGGAGGAGATGAGGAAATTAATGAAAGGGAGGAGAGTCAGTGAAGGGGGGATATGACGGAAGAGTCCTACGGGAAATAAGGCGGGATGATTATTCTGGGGAAGGAAGCATTTTGGGGGGGCACTGTATTTTCTGTGGCATATATTTCTGTGCAATATTGTTCTATGGCATATTGTCTGGTTGGAGGAGTTTGATTTTGGGGGTTTTTGGTGAACCATTGTAGGGGGCGCCAGGTTGCTAGGGGTTTTGGGCACGGGGGCCAAGATTCCTTTGGGTATCCTGGAGCTAGGGAGCTGGACATGTTTCTCCTAGCTGGCTGGGTGGTTAGTCGGTTTGGGCAGAGTTTGGTTAGTGCATTAGGTGGGCAAGACAACAGGGAAAGGACAACCATATCAGCAGGAATTAGCATCAGAAGCAGGTATTTTATTTATGAATTTGCTGAGTTATTTTCATGCTGTAGATAAATTTTAAATTTTGTTGAATATTATATGCTTATATGAAATATTATATGCTTATATGAAGCTAAATGAATTATTTTCACACTGAAAGAAATTCTATGTTTGAAATTTTATGTGTAGTTGTATGACTTTTATTAGGCTTGTTAATTTTTGGTCCCTACAGAGACCCAAAGTAAACGTCGATTGTCGGATCGTTCGAAGTAGATCCTGACCGTCAATCGCCAAGAGGTTACGTGTCAGCATATTAGTAACTCCGGAGGAATCTATTCGAGAGGTTTTCAATTGAGATTTGAGACTCCCAAAGCCTGAAGAGATGGAGAGTCGAAGTAAATCTCGATCATCCGATCATCCGAGAGGATCTCATCCATTAATCTTTCAAGAGCCACGCGTCACCATATCCATGGCTTCGAAGAAAATTTAGTGGGGACATATAAGTTTTGAAATTGGAGATTTTTGAAGTCCAGCGACCGAAAGAAATCGTAGACATCAGATTAAGGAGGACACACGGTGCATATCCGCGGACTCCCGGTGAAGACCCAAAGTGAATCTTAGTCATCCGATCCACGAGGACACATGGCGACATATTGGCTAGTTTGGGAATGTGGAGTTCAGGAGAATTGGAAGTTTTCTAACATGGAAACTCTCGTAGTCCCGAAGCCCAAAGAACCGAAGTGATGGGGCAAAATGACATCACTAGAAGGTGATGTGGACCCTAGAATTTCCGAATTCACATGGCTTGCAGATGTCACCTAGGATGACATGCACACATGGAATGTGTGCCACATGTCAGTAAGTTTTGAGCATTTGGAGTATTGAAAGGTTAGATAGAACGTGACATGTTTCACCCGCCTGATTGGGCCATGTGTCTGCTTCCATTATTTCACCACATGGAAAAAGATCGTGCATTCTAGAGACTAGATATTCTAGAGGGAAAAGATGTGATAGGTTGCTTTGGGTTGAAAAATCCTGAAGGCCCGAAGTCCGGAGTACGTATCGACCGTTGATTCCAAAAGACACACATTGAAGGATCATCAACTTTGGTTGAAAGCACTTTGGGAGAAAGTGCAGGAGGAAAGTTTGAAACTTCTGAATCCCGAAGAGAGAAGTGATTCAAAATTGTTGATATGTGGGAGGACGCTCGTCAAGAAATCATGAAATCCGAGTAAAAGAGTTTCAAGAGGAGGCAAGAGAGGAAAGATGAGACTCCCGAAGCACGAAGTCCTGAAGTGGATCTCGATAGTCGATCGTGAAAGAGGATGAGGATGAGGACCATTGATCCAGTCCTGGCTGAAAGTTTCGAAGTTCTGAAGCTCTAGACAAGCAATTTTTCAGCTAAGCACAGTGTCATGGCCATGGTCATATGCAGATTGAGAGTTGAGGGAAGGAGTTCTAAGGGCCGAATTTGTTTTCTTCAAGACCGAAAAGTGCTAAGGAAGTATTTAGCCACAGTTTCTAAACCATGGCCACCTAGGAAGGTGGTATGAAGGAAGCACTTGCACAGGATGAGATTTTGTGTTGGCCAAGGATAATAGGACACCGTTATTTTCAGAGAATGGGGATATGATATGCATAAAAAAAAAAAAAGATGAAAGAGACCTATAACATGGTTTCACAATTTTTTTTATCATATGCATAATTCTAACAAAATGGTTGCTTGCACATTTTGTAGAATTAAGGGGCTTAAGCACATCAACTCAGGATGCGTATTGAGGAAATGGAAGAAGCTGAGGGAGCCTCCAGTCATGATAAGGAGGCCGAAGGATAGAATACAATAGTTGGTAATGCAGGGACAGAGTCCAATGGATGCAAGGGAAAAGGAGAGTAGGAAACATTAATAGAAATGGTAAGAAGCCTGAATATGGAAGTACAGATCTACAAAGAAGACAACGAGAGACTGATGAGAGAGAAAATTCAGATAAATGATTGAGTGTTGTAGAGATTAAATCAGTTTCAAAGAAAAATGAATAAGTTATCAAACTAAAGATAAGAGGAGGAAGGCAGGTGCCATCAAAGAAGGAATTTTCATGGAAGAGTTGGTTATTCCAAAAGTGCTAGCAAAGATCATGGACACCACTCACCTCCTTACGTCGAGAGAATGGTTTATGCATCGAAAGATCCTGTAAGAACTCCATAGGTGTCTCCTTTTAGACACCAAAGAAGGAAACAAGAGATAGATAGTTTGCAAGGAGAGTTGACGAAGCTCAAGACACCTTCCTTCGATGGTGAAAGATAAAGGGAAGATTATGTCGAAGCATGGTTTCTTGGGCTCAAGAGATATTTTCAATTGCATAACTATTCATCAAACCTAGAAGCTAGGATTTCCACCTACCATTTACATAGGAAAGATGCAATGTGGTGGGACCAACTGAAGTAAGTGGAATACATTAATGAAAGTGGGATCACTTGGAAGAAGTTCAAGAAGTACTTCCAGAAGAAGTACCTCTCAGAGCATTTATATGAAAAGAAAATGCAGGAGTTATTTGAATTCAAGTTGGGAAGCATGACTATGGTAGAGTAAGAGAAGAAGTTCTTAGGATTGTTAAAGTATCTAGGCTCATCGGTGATGAGAAAGTAAAAATACATATATTTATGAGTGGACTGCAAAACTTTCATAAGGAAAAGATCAAATATGATGAGCCCAATACCTTGACTGAAGCTATCAGGAAGGCTAAATACCTATATGAGCAAGGCCAGGGAAGAGAATCTATGCAGAAATATTGGAAGGACAAGAAAAATGTGAATTCCGATCAGAGGAGGAAAGGATTCAAACCTCCCTTCAATAAGAATGATCCTAATAGAAATCATCAAGATCAGTGTGATAAGGGTGATTTCAAGAAATAATATTCCTTGGGAAAATGGGGAAGACCACCAATCCAATGTTGGAGATGTAAGGAATATCGTTTGTACAAGGATTTCCCACACAGAAAGGACAGAATGAATACTGTGCACAACATCCAAGAGGCTACAACAGTCGAAGATATGGGAAGAATCTATGCAACTTTAGATGATCAACAAGAAGAGTACCAGTCCAATATGATCGAGGTGGAAGGTAAGATCATAAATCAACCTATTTTTATTTTTATTGATTCAGGAGAAAGTCACGACTAGATTGATCCTAAGATAGTGGATAGATTGCTTTTGGAGAAAAGTAAACTTGGAAAATCAAGTTTGGTTTAGTTAGCCACTGGGACCAAAAGAAGAATACATGATATGGTCAGAAGTTGTTCAATAAGTCCTAATGGTGTGAATAATAGTATTGATCTAAATATCATACCATTGGGGTGTTATGATATTCTGATTGAAATGGATTGGTTGGACAAGCATCATGTTGTCCTAGATTGTCATAACAAGACATTTACATGTCTTGATGGAAATGGAGAACAGAGCAGTGTGAAAGGAGTTCCAGGAACCATCTCTATAAGGGAGATTCCATCCTTCTAACTAAAAATATGTTTTAGGAAAGGATGTCAATTGTATGTAGCTCATGTGGAAGAGCCAGATAATACAAAAGGGCCAAGCCTTGAATATTTCTCAGTACTACAAGAATTTGAAGATGTATTCCAAGAAATACCCGCATTGCCACCAAGAAGGGAGATAGATTTCTCAATTGATTTAGTGCCAGGAGTTGTCCCGGTGTAAAAAACACCTTACAGAATGAGCACACCAGAGTTAAAAGAATTACAAATGCATTTGAAAGAATTGTTGAAGAAAGGGTACATACATCCAAGTGTTTCACCTTGGGGAGCACGAGTACTTTTTGTCAAAAATAAGGATGGAACCTTGAGGTTGTGTATTGACTTTTGAAACATGAACAAGTACACTACAAAGAACAAGTATCCTCTACCCCGAATTGATGGTCTCTTTGATCAGCTTAGAGGATGAAATATATTCTCAAATATTGACCTGAGGGTAGGATACCATCAGGTAAGAATCAAGGCAGAATACATTCATAAGAAAACCTTTAGGACCAGGTATGGGCATTGTGAATTTGTAGTGGTGCCATTTGGACTGACCAATGCACCAGTTGTCTTCATGTGCTTAATGAATGGCAAATTCAGGAATTATTTGGATAAGTTTTTCATAGTATTTCTGGATGGCATACTTATCTATTCTAAGTCTGAAGAGGAGCATGAACATCACTTCAGACTGGTATTGCAAGTACGAAGAGAACATCAGTTGTATGCCAAGTTGAGTAAGTGTTGATTTTATCAAAAGCAGATCCATCACTTGGGACACAATATTTTAGAGTAGGGCATATCAGTAGATCTAGAGAAGATCAAAGCCATTAGAGGATGACCAACACCCATAAATGTGTCAGACATCAGATATATTATGGGATTAGTTGGCTACTATAGAAGTTTCATAGAAGGGTTCTCTAAGATTTATCATCCCATCACTTATTTGCAGAAGAAGGAAACTAAATTTGAATGGACACTCAAGTCTGAAAAGAATTTTAATCTGTTGAAGGAATTACTGAATAGTGCACCTGTGTTAAAGATTGTTGACCCAAATGAATTTTTTTTGGTATGTACAGACGCATGTAAGGAAGGACTTGGGGGAGTCCTCATGCAAAATGGACATGTCATTGGATATGAGTCTAGAAAGATTAAGGAACATGAGAGGAACTATGCCACCCGTGACATGGAACTTGTTTCCATTGTTCATGCCTTGAGGATGTGGAGGCATTATCTCATGGGGAAGAAATTTGAATTAAGGACAGACCACATTGGCATGAAGTATCTGTTTGAACAACCGACCGTGAATGCCAGGCAAACAATATGGTTGGAATTTCTAAGTGAATATGACTTTGATATCAATCATATCAAGGGAAAGGAGAATAAAGGTCTTAATGCACTTAGTAGAAGAGTGCATCTCATGCATGATACTATTGTCATTATGCATTAGTCAGACTTGAAGAGCAGAGTTTTAGATGGTCTTGTTATAGACCAACATTACCTACAAGTAAACGAAAATTTACAGCAAGGAGATGTACAGCCAAAAATAAAGGAGTATGCAAGAAAGGAATATGGATTACTCATGCGTACAAATAGAATCTATGTTCCTAGTTTTGGAGAACTAAGGAATTTTTTATTGAAGGAAATGCATGATGTTCCTTATGCTGGACATCTTGGTTACCAGAAAACAATTATAGAAGTAATAAGCCAGTTCATTTGGCCGAGAATGAAGAAGGATGTTTTTTATTACATCGCTTTATGTATGGAATGTTAGAAGCTAAAGGATGAGCATAGGCACCCAGTGTGTTTGTTGCAGCCATTGCCAATTCCAGAGAAGAAATGGGAAGTGATCACCATGGATTTCATTGCAGGATTACCCAGAATGAATAAGAAACATGATTCAATCATGGTGGTGGTTGAGAAATTAACAAAGGCTTCTCATTTTGTGCCTATGAAGACAACCCATACAACGATTAATATTGTGGACTTTTTCATGAATGGAATTGCTAGGCTGCATGGGATACTTAGGACAATTGTCTCAGACAGAGATATAAAGTTTACCTCCAATTTCTAGAGGGGATTGTTTCAAGGATTTGGTACAAATCTAAACTTTAGCACAACTTATCATCCCTAGACAGATGGGAAAACAAAGAGAGTCAATTGAAGAATTGAAGACATGTTGAGAATGTATGTGATGGATAAGCCATCTAAGTGGGAAGATTACTTACACTTGGTTGAGTTTGGATATAATAATGGGTATCAAGCTTCATTGAGAATGAGCCCTTTTGAAGCCTTGTATGGTAGGAAATGGGATAATCCAGTAAGCTAGGACAACCCAGCATATAGAGTAGTACTTGGGCTGGAGTTGCTCAAGGACATGAAAGACCAAGTGGTCAAGATCAAACAGAATTTAAAGGAAGCTTAGGATAGATAGAAAGTTTATGAAGACAAGAACAGGACAGCTAGAGAGTTTATAGTAGGGGAGCATGTACTTTTTAAAGTGAAGACCAAGAAAAGTTCTTTGAAATTGGGTAGTTGTACAAAGATGGAAACCAGATTTTGTGGTCCATTTGAAATATTGGATAGAATAGGGCTAGTTGCATACATGCTTGCATTTCCTGCTTCCATGAATGTGCATAATGTATTTCATGTATCATTACTAAAGAAATGTGTACATGATCCTAACCATGTTATTGATTGGCATTTGAATCAAGTAGATACAGAGGGAGATCTTCATGTTCAACCAGTGTGAGTATTGGAAAAAAAAGTCAAAATGCTCCAGAATCAAGTTATAGAGCTGGTAAAAGTTCAATGGACCTGCTACAGTCCTAAAGATGCTACATGGGAGCATGAAGATTCCATGCGGGCAAAGTACCTGCATCTTTTTGAATAAATTTGAGATTTTGATCTCTATTTTTGTATATGCACTGAGGATAGTGCCAAAATAAGGGGGAGGGGATGTAACACCCTAGGTTTTGAACCCCCATTTTAAATAATGTATTGTTACAATGATGGGAGGCCAGAGTTCCCAAACAATTATTAATAGGCCAGTGTGCCCAAGACGTGTAATGTTTTTATCATTATTAATAATAAATACACGGTTGGCTGCTAGATGGACAAGGACTAGAGTTATAGGGGGATATGATTCCACAAGAGAGGGGGATTAAGGGGTTAAGTGTTTATTCCTATTCTAACTACCCCCTTTTGTCTAAAGGAGGTGATCAACTACGTGAGCTTCTTGAGGAAGGTGAGTAGGTTCTTGATTTCCCCATAAAGTTACTTAAACTTGCCTATGGTCTAATGGGGGTGTTGTTCGTTGGATCGTTTTCTCCTTCACCTTTTCATTCACACCATTCTATCCCTCACAGACTTTCATGCACGCACCTCCATCCACCGACTTAATCGTTCATTTATCCATTTGTCATCTGCATCTTGACTTGGGGAAAGGGAGTTGAACTACTGAAGATTATCCATGGGATAGTTGGTTGTACTGCTCGTTGGTGTGATCAAGTTGTGACCTGAGGCTACGTGTCTGATATGTGTTGGCCTATATCCAACGTTCCTCATATTTGCGAGTCCCGGGAGTTCCAACATTGAGATTTTGAACAAGTTGCACTGGAGCCCAAAATTAAGGAGAAGGATTGCATGAGGGACTACGTGCCAGAGAAGGGTGGAGGTCTATTCACTCAGGTGGTGCAAGCTGGGTATAAGAGATTTGGGTACTTGGATTGTTGTGAGAGTTTGGAATCTTGTGAGAGATTAGGTGTTGACTGGTTTGGGAAGTGAAGTAACAGTTTGGAACCATCCTTATAGATTCATAGCCCTGGCTTGGGGGTGACTCTCCTGTTGATATTTGGAACAATAGTGTCTATGGTTAGGTGGAATGTCCTTGGTTTACATCTAGTTGGTTTTGTATTTCATAAAGATAAGTTATTTCTATTAGGGTATCATTTACATGTATATGAATGTATTTCTGCTATGTATATTTAATTATCGTTCAATTGAATCTTTAGACTATGCATGCTTGATGGATATTGTTGTGCATGTCGTTAAAGTATTTTATTTTATGCATCCTTAACGCTTAAAAGGTATATGTAAGAGAACGAATTCCAAGGGCGGGCTTGAAGGTAGCATACCGTGGCCTATGGGTGGATGGTTACTTGGAGTTATACATGCACATGATATGGAGGATCATTCGATTTACGACCTTGGTTTGGCCATCTGTCTGGGGGTGGAAGGTCATGGATTTGGTGAGCTTGGTGTCAAGCAATGACCAGAGGCTTGACCAAAATGTGCTGAGAAATCGACTATCCCAATCTGAGACAATGGTTTGTGGGATTCCAAAATGTTCCCAGACTCGTTTAAAGAAGAGCTTGGCAGTGGCCTCTATTGTGATTCTCTTCTTGAAGAAGGACATAATCGCCATCTTAGAAAACCGATCCTCAAACACAAAAAAATATTCATTACCCCTCTTGGTGGATGGAAGGCCCAACTTGTATTCCATTGAGATGGATTACCATAGCCTATTAAGAGTAATAAGAGGGGTGTACAAGGCCTATTTCTTAGTGGATGGTTTGGAAATCATGTAAGTAGTGCAGGACCTGATATACTTGTCGACCTCCTATCGAATTTTCAGCCAGTAGAAATATTTCAGCAACATTGCCACTGTCTTTTTGACGCCAAAGTGTCCTTCCACCCAACTATAGTGGGATTCCCAGATCATCTTCGCTCTCTTCCTTGATGGAACACATATATGGCCCAAACGACATAACAACACATCTTGAAGATGGAAATTAATGACAACTACAATTGTGCCCAGCATTTGGTAGGTGGTGGCGAAGTTTGGGCCTGTCTCATAGAGTCGGGGCCATCCAGAGGTATCATGGCCGCAAGATTCTAGCACCATGGTGAGTTTTTCGACAGGAGGTCTGCTAAGGAAATAAACGACGTGCTTGGTGCTGCCCATTTTATACTTTATGTTGAGGTGGAACTTTTGCAAGTAGGTGGACCACTTCTGATGGTGGTCATTATGCAATTTTCCTTGTGTCTACACAAACTACAGTGGCTTATGATCAGTGTGGATGATTATCTCCTTCCCAAGATTGCAATGTATCCACTGGTGGCAGGATTGCATAATGGAGTACATTTCTTTGTCATAAGTAGGGTACTTAGGAACACCATATGATAGTGTCTCACTATGATAGGCCATGTGGTGGCCATGCTAAGTGAGAATGGTGCCCACAACATAGATTGAAGCATATGTTTTGATATCAAAGGGATGATGTAGGTCCTATAGTGAAAGTATTGGGGTTGAGCACAAGTGTTGCATCACATCATCAAACACTTTTTTTTGGGACCAGACCCACACAAATGTTTCCTTACCACCACCCTTGGTTACTTGGTTAAGGGCCCATGAAATATGGGAGAATCCCAACATGAACCTGTAGTATAAATTGGCATGGCCCAAGAATATTCAAAGCTCAATGAGTGTGGTTGGGATTATCTAGTCATAGATGACTTGGATTTTGGTTGGATCCACATGTACGTCATGCTGATCAATGATGTAGCCTAGGTAATGAACCCTATCCATGCCTAAGAGGAATTTTTCCAGAGTTGGTGCTGCCACAGGGTGTGAAAAACCTGTTGAATATGATGCAAGTGTTCTGCCCAAGTTTTGTTGTAAATCAGGATGTCATCCAAATACACCACTACAAAAGTATTAGTGAATGGTCACAGGATATCCTCCATCATCCTCATGAAAGTGGTTGGAGCATTTTTCAAACCAAAGGGCATGATAAACCATTCAAAAATTCCTTCCTTTGACTTGAAGGTGATCTTCCATACATCCTTTTTTTCTATCGAGACCTGGTGGTAGCCAGACATTAGATCAATCTTACTGAAGTATTTGGCCCCTGTGAGTTGATCAAGGAGGTCATCAATTTGTGAAATTGGGTACTAGTTTCTGACTGTGATTTTATTCAGGACCGGTAATCAATGCAATGTCATGAGGTTCCATCTTTCTTTTGTACCATCACAATTGGGCTCCCACAAGGTGATGAGCTGAGAAAGATGTGCCCGTTGTGGAGTAGTTCTTGGATCTATCGCTTGATCTCCCCATTATATAATAGAGAATGACAGTAGAATGGCCCATTAAAAAGAGATGCGTAGGGGGTCAAATCGATGGGGTGCTTGACTTGACAATGCAGAGGTACCCTGATAGGTCAGGAGAAGATATCTAAGTATTATTCCATGACCTTATCCACTTGCTTATGTTCTGTGGAGAAGTCAGTCATGGAGACCCTAAATGTGGCTACGATATTTCTCTTATTCTGAGAGCAAATTACGAAGAAGACAAACATCCATGTCTGAGAGATGACCTTTCTGCATTGCTTGGCAGAGATCAATGAAATAACACCAGGTGGGACTGCCTCGGGTATCCTGTAAAATTTATTTTTCAAAGTAATAATAACACTCTTAGGCGTAGAATTATATACATCATGATGTTTCCATAAATATGGTTGACCCAAAATAACATTAAAAACTTCAAGCAGGGAAACATCACAAAATACCTAGTCTCTGAAGGGATTGATGTCATATGACAGGAGGCATTTTTGGTTGATGCGAATATCGATTCCTTGGAAGAGCCATCCGATAGTGTAGGGATATAGGTGTGACATTGTCGGCAGGGCGAGTTGCTTGAAAAACTTCACAGAGATGAGGTTCTTTTGGATACCTCTATTAATGATGAAGTGCAGCGGGGTACCCTTCACCCACATCTGTGAATGAAAAAGGTGATCACATTCCTCTAGCTCATCTGGTTCACCAGGCTAGAGCTTGGTGGTAGAAATGGTAGCACTGAGTTCTGCTTCTATGATCGGTCTCCCCCTTTTTGGCTCTGAATTAGAGTCAGAACCAACATCTAATTCAAAATCTTTCACCTCAGCCACTTCTTGATATCTTTCTTTGATTTCTGGTGTCCTTYTTTGCTTGCGTCCTGGACTGGTTTTCTTGAGGTTGTTTGTCTTTTATCTATCCTTTGTTCTGTAGGTTGGGGCCTCCCTTTCCTAGATTTTTCTTTGAGCGGTTCCCAAGCCCAAATTGTCGCATCTTTTGTTTGATCTTCTGCTCAATTTTGACGGCATATCGATAGGTCACGCCCAAGGATGAGATGTCCAGAAAATCCCTTTTGGTAGGGATGTATCTATGCATACCATCACGATGCTTGAGCACCATATGTTGCTCATAATATTTGATACCCAAAATGGTGCGTAAGGTATGGAAGATATTTTTGAACTAGGGCACTTCTTTGTATTTTTCCTGCTACAGTATGGTCCGTTTTGTGTACAGGTCATCATAACTTCCAATATGGTAGTATTGTTCCTTAATAGTGTCCCTGAAGGACTCCCAAGTGAAAATGATTGTAAATAATGAGGGTTCCTTTGTTTCGTTTTGCTCACAGAAATTTTCCCACCAATCTTTGACATGGGGGATGACTTTGAGGAGTGCAAAAGTAATATTTTCTCTATTTGAGAAGTTATGTACATAGAAATACCCTTCTAGCAGATTCAACCATTTGTCTACCGTATATGCATCTATCTAACCTTAAAATATAGGAATATTGAAGTTCAATTGTACCTTGAAGGGGGAAGAACCTCTGTTTGAGAAATATGCGTAAGGATTTGCGTAAAACTATCCATCATCTCGTAGCCACCAAAGGATTTGCGCAAAAATATCCATCATCTCATTCCTTTGCTGCGTGAGGGATTCCTCGAGCAACATTTTGAAGGGATCTCATGTCCCGTCATCTTTATTTTCTTCTACCACGAGAGGTCGTTTTGGCATGCAAGAGATTTTTTCCTTAAGAGAAACAAGCTTGAGACCCAATTCTTTGTACCCTTACCTCGTTGGGGACATGCATTAAGAACAACAAGGAGAAGATTGCTCTGATAGCACTGATCTGAAATATATTTGAAAAAAGAAAAGAATACATATTATTATCAAAATATGCTTAACACAAATTAACATATATACAATAAAATTGGTTTCTATTCAATAAGGAAATAAGCTGAAACAATACAATGCAGCAGAAACAAGATTGCTAGAATGGTGGTGGCTTATCTCAGAGAAGAGATGTGATAGTTGTGCTCATTCACAACAATATGATTACAATGAGGCTTTGAATGAATTTTAACAATAAATAGGAATGTCAAAAACCCTAGACATACAAAAAAACTAACCTTAGGAGATGAAGCACCAAAAGTCATGTGGGCGCTGTTTAGGTAAGTTAGTACATCAACTTCTTTAGGTCGTAACTTTTTCATACGATATTCATTTTAGGCTCCTGTTGGGAAGGTCTATCCAAGGAATATAGATTTGTTGCTATCCATCAAAGGTCATTATGATTGTGGTGAGCCCTAAAAAACATTATTTAGGGCCTAAAAGCGTCCCCGCAAGTTAGGGACCCAAAAACTAAGGAAAAAACTACCAAACTAAAAAAATGTGAAAATGATCTAGTTGTAATAGGTGGGAGGCCACCAAAATCCATCTGGATCAGTCAAACACTTCAATCCCAGGGTCCCAAGATAATATTTGAGAGGAACCATCATGTTATCATTGCACCCACCTGATCATAACAATTTGATCACCATACTAAAACTATGTTCTGCTCTCATGGAACCCCAATATAAAATCGTTGAAAGGATCAAATTTACTACCCTGGATCATTCCTCACGAAAACATATTAATGAAGTCAAATTCTTCCAACCTACAGATCAACTCCATCCTAGGTATTGTATAGGAAAATATATATTTCCAAAGCTCAACGATTTCTCTCACAACATCGCCATAATAACACAGTCCAATCAATAACATGATCTTTTCAACCATCCTAATCATATGAATTTTTCTATCACTGCAAATAATGACATGATCCTAGAAAATTGGAAGTCTTCTACTCCCAATGCTTGCTAAAATATTTGTGAATAGATCTAACATAGTGTGGATATCCTCCTGCACACTCTATGCACTGGTGACAATGCCCCTCGTCGCATACAACTGATTCCATTGATCATATCCAATATTGTTGTATACTATGAGGTAATCAAAATAAAAACACTATATGCCACTTCGACTTATTGCAATACTAGAAAGTGACTAGTGTGTCGGTAAACTCTGAAGTTACGACCAAGATATCATATTAAAGTTTGGAAGAAGACATGTGACTATACTTCTCCCTGATCCTAATTTAATGATATCGTGTAAGAATGATTATCATTAATTGATATGGTTCCCCCCAAGGCTCAATCATCCACTCACCTATCTTGGGAAACCTCAGCTCAATGGTATGATCGAGGAATCTGTCAGAAGGTCTACCCGACGAAAACAACCCACAACTCCATTGTACACTACTGAGTGCCCATGAATACCCCTCCACGGTTATGTTGATAATTGAATCATTATATACAATATTGTACCTTGTAGGAACTATTGTATACATCACTCTACTAATGATGCATGGACCTACATCCTAGAGTGTGCCCATGTATGTCATGTACTTGTCCACCCAATACATTATTTTGTATACTAACATGCGGCCTAGTACACAAGGGATGTGCTCAAATATCTCCTTCATAGGTAAGCATTGAGGATTTAGTGGGATATCCAACAAAAGTGGATCATGATCCCCACAATGCAAAACATTCACATGGTCAAGACCCTCTACATCAAACCTCTCCTTAAGCACCTACAATTATGAATCATCCTCATGCTATATTGTCACAAGAGGATCCTCCCTCGAATAAGGAGTTGGACTCATTCCCTCATGTGTCATGATTTCTAATGATGAAGAGAGTTCCCAAATCAGCTGGTAACAAATCTACTTAATATCCTTTTCCTTGTCCTCAACAAAATTAAGAGAAAGGTCCCTATCCATGAACAATTGGAGGTAATCACATTTCATTTTTTTCTTGTGGGTCTTTGATGATGTGAAATTGGCTAGTAGTGACTCCATCTGCAACTCCTCTTTGTGTCTCCTCCAACTGGGTTCTCCACAAAAGGTATTCAATAAACTTATGGGCACCATTTTCCCTCATCAATACCTACAAAATTTGCTCCTCTATGACCAACAATTGATTCTCCAAATATTGCAATGATAATGATCTTTGTTCATTTTCATCATAATGTTGAGGTATAGTCATGTTCTCATCATGATTGGAATCATAAATTAATTAGGGTGTTGAATCTTCATCATGTCTAGGTGTTATCATGCTTGAAATTCCCTCATCATAAACATCATACTTAGTGAAAGATGTTTTATTTTAAACATTATCTGAATGGAACATTTCCTCACAGTCATTATAAGATGTTGCATCCTCATGTTTACCATCCAACACACTAGTGTCATGGGCCTCATCATTCATCTTTTTTGGTGTATCATAGCTTGTTGTTTCATCACTCTATACACACATATCCTCATCATGGCTATATGCATACTCCTTTTCTCGTCCTTCAAGCTTGTCTTTCTTCAATTGTGGCCTTGTTCCTTTCAAGTAATCCTTGTCCAAATATTTGGGAAAGCTTTCGCAAATGAGGGTGTAATAGCCCCAAAAGGGAAAAATGCATAGATTTCCTCACCCAATGCTATAAAATCCTAGTAGTAAGGCTTGTATCTAGTTGCTACCTACTCCCTTGTAAATTTCACCAGACATTCTAGATTTATCTTCTTAAAGAACTGCATTGCTGGAATAAGTTCTGGTTAGTTCATAGAAACAATATGAAAATGTATTTTCATTTATTTCCCCTCAGGATGGCATGATGCACAACTATGATACCACTATAATATCCGCAATACCTTTTGGGCTAGAATATTGTGTTTGTTTCTCAATCAATGTTTTTTCTAGTTGTGTTTTTTTGTCAAGCATTTGTCTTACATACGGTTTTAATAACATAAACTGGATTATCACTTTGCACAAATCATTTGTAGATATTATAAGAAGAGATATTCCATCAAACATATGACATGCATCCAAAGTTTTCATGGAATATAATAGGTAATGTCAGTGTCTTTTATTATGGAAGAACAATACAATTACTAATGGTTTCTATAGTAGATGCAATAACATAATAAAACACACAGTAATAACCAAAACCTGAAATAGATGCCACTATCTCCCTAATGATTATTTCCCACTACTAAACTACTCACAAAACAAGTTGTTTCTCCTACCCACCTTCTTTTTTCAAAAAATATGGCACTCAACCCTTATCTATCGCTTTACTTCTCAATTGGCAAGAGCCCACAAATATCCTCCTGTGTTCCTTGACCTTTAGAAGACCTCGCGATATTTCGTATACCTCATGACCTGTCCTAGGGCCTTCACAATCTCTCCAAACCATCCCATGGGCCTTCGTGTGGTCCTAAAATATGTCGAAGAGATATATCTACCATAAAAGGGACCCCCACGACCTCTCTCTTCCTTGCAACCTATGAAAACAAGGGCTCATCTCCCTCACACACTTCATATGGCCCTTATTCTCCCAAGCAACTCGTGGCTTCCTCTTTACTCTGCAAACTTCCCACATAACCTTCACAGCCCCTCATGGTTCTGTTGAGAATGCATGCAACCCTCAATAAACCCTCTTGACCTACCAACATGCCAGTATCCTCCATGGTGAATGCGAACAAATAAATCGACTGTCTAAGAAAGCCCACAATATTTCCAATCAAATCAATATACCAAAGAAAAATAAGATATGAATTAATAATGGAAATTCTATATGGATTCCCCTCTCATTTATCTATGGTTGATATTGCACCACTAAAAAAAACACAATATTGGAAGGGTTTTTCCAAAACTGCAACGAAAAACCTTTGCTCCAAAAGCACTCCAAATAAGAGATCAAATCATAATGAGGAAGGTGAAGTGATACCCTTACTTTATGCTTCTTCAAAAAACTTATATATATTTCCTCTCTATTACCAAATCCACATGGAGATTAAAATTACTTTATAACTCTTTTTAAATAGTTTTTGATGTTGAAAAGTGATTTATTGACTTCTAAGACACCCCTGGACACTAAAATCCCCTTTCTCACCATCCCAACCCTTATATATCTTTGTCTTAGTAAAAATGAGCTATTAAATTAAGGTATTGCCTCACATAATATGATCCAAATAATACCTTCTATGTATTAAATTAAAGTGTACACAATAATAACCCAAAATTATGGAAATAATTGAAATCTCACGGAACCAAGACTGAATTGTGTGGAAATGACTATGATGATGAAAGAGGGGGAATGGACTATTATAGGCCCCATATAACTCTTCAAATTTTCCATATCTCGATGTTAAACTAATTTTACTCCTTTGGTTAGGATGGCATAAATTCACAAAGTCACCTTCGACGATAGATCACGTGAATCAAAAAATGGGAACATTATAGAATGGCTTGTATTTTTGTGGAAAATGAAAATGTAAAAGGCTATTTATATATAAATAAATAGCCATCTTTAAGGGATGAACTTATATATATATATATATATATATATATATATATATATATATAT
>JASDQU010101846.1:132719-146123 GCA_032191745.1 Picea mariana
TTGTCGCCCAAAGTACGAATCTAACCATGTGATTACATGTGTTGAAGTCGAACATGGTAGAAACCACTTGATTACCGGTCATTGATGAAACCGTTAACAAGTGCGAGGGAAATCACCATTGATGTCAATGACTCCCAAGGTACCATAGTACAATCCATCGAGTGTGAATAAATGACTTGAAGTCGAACATCTGATAGAATCTTTTGATCAGGGGTCAATGATGTAAACCCACAGTCAAAAGAAAGGAAACCTACCATTGAGGCATGCAAGCTCCAAGGTACCAAATAATTTCTAAGTCTTGATTCTGGATAATGAGCTGAAGTCGACAGAACAAAACTCGTCACAGGAGGGCCTTGATGTATCCCCCATCAATGACACAAAATGAGTAACAAATTTTGAAGGTAAAACATAGTATGATGTGAACTGGTCTGGACACAGGGAAGGCCGAAATGGAGAGAATGGATAACTGTAGATGGCCGACTCAATATAGGTTTCAGATGGACTTCTCTTGCACATATGAATGACACGACCAATGATTTGGCAGCATTGACTCAAAGATGACACAGGGAATGACCTTGTAATAAGTCGAATGAGATACAAATGGATTTCCCAAACCGGCTTCAAATGATGAATAGGGGGTCTCATGTTCAAGAGCGACACTTACTACCAATCAATATCCCTTTCCCAAATTTTGCCCCACCATTTCTGGCGAGTACCTCTTTATTTTTATGCAAGCTTGAGGAGGATAACATATGCTTGTTGATGTAAGCTCATCCTTTGGACGAGTCCCTCGAAGTATGTTTAACGAACCCTAAGAAGGAGTGGTTCAGTCCCATTACGGGTCTATCAATGTTTGTTTAACGAGTCCAGAGATAGAAAACTCGAAGGTTTTTCAAGATTATATAGTTTGGAAAAACACTTAAAAGAGAACTCTCTCAGTTCCTTTTTCATAAAATAGTCTAAATGAGACCGAAAAAGAGATAAATTATCGCTCACCAGACGCTTACTTCAAATACTTTATTGAGCGTGAAAATAGCAAGGTCGCTCAACAATCTTTTCATGTTTAAAGAGTCTGAAAAGAGCTTAAAGAGGACTCCAGGGGGGTTCATTTTTCGTATAACCTTGTTCAGCCCGAAAAAGTGATAAAAGTATGCTCGATCGCGTTCTCATGTATTTACGAGCACAAGAATGGATAAAGACCATGCTTGAGTTTTTTATATAAAAACCATAAAAAACAATCAAAAACACGCGATAACAAAGAAAAACATGTCCGTAGCCCTGTATTTAATCATCAAAGTCATCACGCCTGCAAGAATTACACTCAACATGACATTAGGGATTAGGGTTTAATCGATAAATAATCATAAAAAACCAAAATGATATAGTAAAAGTAAATAAAAGGAGTAAATACTCTTTTTACCACACCATTTTTACATTTCCACTATTGAGCTCAAAAAACCCCTCTTTTACCCTCCAATTTCGGCGTCAGATTACAGGAGCTATGAGAGACCATTCACTGAGCCGTCTGTGATAGTTAGGTAGGCTCTTCATCCTTAACACTTTCATGGTTTAATTTTGTAATTTCATTGGTTAAATTTGTATTTTTAAGTTGATTTTCCAAGCCCTACATGCGCGCTACCATTCTCGCAGGCAGGCTATACGGGGCCTGTGAGAATGATGCATTATCGCAGGTGAGCCTAAAACCACCTGCGAAGTTCTCGCACTGTGCACACAGGGAACCTGTGAGAACCGCAAAGCCCAAATTCTTTTTAAATTTTTACCCAATGAAAAAGATCCAAAGCATGAAAAAATTTGTTAATCCTCTTATTGTGTTCCTTATGCAGATAATTGGCCATCAACATGGTGCTTGAGTGGCGTGAAAGGGAACATGAAGAGAATAATGCAATGGCCGAAAATCATCCACCTACCATTGCTTCTTTGAGAGACTGTGGGCTCTTGAAGTACTTTCACATCCCGGGCATGAGGGCCCAAGTCAGACTATTAGAGTACCTGGTGCGTATGTGAGACCCTGATCAGCAGGTGTTTCATGTGGGGGTCTACACACTTTCCTTAGACATTGAGGACATTTACTTTTTGATTGGTTTGTCATGGTGGGGGTATTATGTGAGCCTGACAGGTAGTAGAGGTGGTGGGCTAAAGATGAGTGAGTACTGCAATTTACACTGCGTTCCTGAGACTGAGAGAAAGAAAGGAAAAGTAGCTATCTGGGGGGTATGAGACTTGACCCTCCGTACTATCCTTTTCACTATAGCTCGGATGGCTGGGAGTTCTGCTCCTCATATGGCATTACAGAGTTACTTCCAGTATGCTATTGAGTGTACTGAGCCTCGAGTGTTCAACTGGGCAGATGTTGTGTTGCGCAGTATAAATAACCAATTAACCAAATGTAAGCGGGGTGACCTGAAGCAATTTAGGTACGGATCTTTGCTGGTATCCTTATTCCTTGAGCGGGTCCCATTACTGAGGCTACAGGTGGAGTGGAATTTACCGGCTGCCAGGGATCCACGGATGCTGAGATAGTGTCGGCTCATGGCCCGGCACGTAGTAGGACCTATCATCAAATATGATGATACTTTCATTGACTGGCTTCAACCACAGATGTTGATGGTTGATGACTACGCTTATGCTGGGATGGATTTCCGAGGAGATCCGTATTTGGTATTTCCAGAGGATGCTCAGTGGGGGTACCTTGGTAAGAAGTACATCCATTTTTCTTTTTTTAAATGTTTTTGAATTTTTTATCATATTCAAATGTTTTTGTTTTATATGTTCATCCAAAGACTAATACAAAATCATTTGTTGATAACACAGATGTTGGAACTTATAGACCTCCTGATACTTCTCCCATCCAGCGACAAGGAGAGGTAGCGGTAGCACCACAGTATGCTRAGGATTATCAAGTGGTGGAACAGAATCTAGAGGGCCTGACTGCAGACATTCCAGACATGACTCTGGAAGAGGTTTCGTGATGCGATCAACGTCATACTGTAAGGGTATCAACATCTATGAGTCGACTGCTCCGTAGGGTTGCTAGGGAAGTTTTGTGTTATCGTGAACTTCATTCATGACGTCACTTTGTAGAAGCTACAAGCTTCAACTTTTGACATTTTGGTCCTCAGACAAACTTTTTGTAAAAAACTCTTTTGATCGTTATATATACAGACGACTTCTACCAGTTTATATTGTGTGAATTTCGATGTGTTTGATTTATAAATGATTCAAATGTCTGTCCAATACATAACAAGCCAATGCATCTGTTAATGTATTTAGACATCTAGGAATATGTTTATATTCAATGTGATCAAAATAACGTTCCAAGAGGCGAATTCGCAAATACACCCGTAACAAAGTAGGACTTCGAATAGAGTAGATATTACTTAATTGTAGTACTACAAGATGCGAGTCAAGTCAACGAAATGAATAATTCTGAGTGAGATAGCATCAACAAATAATTCAATAACGACGCTATACTCTGCAATGTTGTTGGTCACACAGCCGAGGCACACACCTCGTAAAGATACAAGTTCATTTGTTGGGTTATAGATTGCCCACGCAGTGGAAGCAAGGTTCTGAGTACTACGGCTAGCACCATCAATGAATTCAATATAGGGTAGTGAAGACTCCAACATCTGGAAATCAAATACAACATCACATAAGGGCAGAGACCAAATAACGACAAAAGAAAGCTATAGTAACACACACAAAGTATGATACATTAAAAATACAAGTACTTTTGCACAGATGATTTATGCATAGTACTTCTTCAAGTACAACCCATTCCTGGGTTCACTCAAAGAGATACCCTCATAATCTACCAACTCATATGCTCCTTTTTCAAAAACTCGACGAACAATATAAGGACCTCGCCACATGGGTTCAAATTTTCCAGCTCCTAACACATCTCGATCCTGTTCATAAAGAAGAACAAGATCACCTTCGGAAAAAATGTGAGGCTTGACATGCTTGTCGTATTGGGCCTTGACACCCCTTCTCTGAGCTTCTATGACTAGGGTGGCGTCACGTCGAGTTTCATCTAATCGCATAAGATACAATAGACGTTCTTCTTTAGCAGAAGTGTTGGGTAGGAGTTCAACAGCTAGCTTCAGAGAGGGTATCTCGCATTCTATAAGAAGAATGGCTTCCACACCATAGACTAACCAAAAAGGTGTAAACCTAGTAGTGGACTTGACGGATGTCTGGTACGCCCACAATGCCGAAAACAACATTGTGTGCCAACTTGTTTTATGAATTCCTATAATCCGTCGAAGCATAGTTATGAGAACTTTGTTGATCGCTTCGACCTAGCCATTTGCTTGTGGATAATAGGGCATTGAGTTATCATGGCAAAGACCCAACTTTTCTGTAAGTTCAGACATCATAAAATTCCTAAAGTGGCTACCATGATCAGTGATGATAGCTTGGGGAACACCAAAATGAGCTATGACGTAATTAAAAAGAAACAAGGATACAGTCTTTCCAGTATTGTCGAATGTCGGCATCGCCTCGACCCATTTCATAAAGTAATCAACGACTACAATGATGTAACTATGACCCCCGGCCGAGTGAGGGTGACAAGTCATGAAATCGATGCCCCATTTTGCAAAAGGACCAACTGATACCACAGGATGAAGAGGAGTAGGATGTGACCGAATTTTCTGATTGTAGGTCTGGCAAGCATGGCATTTCTGAACGACGGTAATGCAGTCATTAAACAAAGAAGGCTAAAAATACCCTGCATGTAAAATCTTTTTGGCAGTAGCATGCCTAGACATATGACCACCACATGCTCCGGAATGGAATTCATTCAGAGCTTTCTCATCTTCGTCGAACATTAGACAATGTCAAAAAACAGATTCAATCCCCCGACGATAAAGAGTATCCCCTAGGATAATGTATTGACGAGCTTGATAGCGTATGTGACGTCATTCAGTACTAAACAAAGTAGGCCAAAAAGTTTGGGTTTGGAGATATATAATGATATCCCCATACCAAAGATCATCAATGCTAATAAGAAAAAGAGATGCATCGGGTAATGAATCTACTGCTATAGTTTCTGTTGCAGAGTGAGGAAAATCGCATATCAACTCAGCAAAAACTAAGGATTTCTTGGACTTCGCGTGGTCGAATTCCAAGTAAAACTCCTAGAGTATCACAATCCATTTGGAGTATTTTCCCCCTAGCAATTGACGTGTCAAAATATGTTGCATAGGGTTCCAATGAGAAATCACCGTAGTCATGGGAACCGTCGAAATGACAACAATGGTCGACGGAGTCAAAATACGTTGGTAGTTCTCAAGAGTGTGTTGTTCCAGAAAGAGTATGGAATGATGATGTCCATTGTCCCAAGGGGTGTATTTCATGATGGACATGATCATCTCGTTAGTGGGAAAAATAACACGAAAAGGATCAGGAGACAACTCATCAAGAGAGGGGGTAGAATGTGTTGTCGATTGAATGGCCTGATAGGCGGATTCAACCGGACTTAACAGCATTGTGTCGTAGAAATGAAGATGATCTCTAGGGTCAGGGACAATCCAAGGGTCGTGAGATGCAGGAAGTTCATGAGGCATGGTGGAGATCATGTTGATAGAAGAAACTGACGAGCATGGAACATCGGGTGGTGGAATGGGAAAAGTACCCATTAATGAGGAGTCCTTTAAAAGGCCTACACCGACGTTCTCATAACCCGGTGGGGTTTTAGCAATAAATGGTCCGTTGCCAGTACGGGTATCAAAATTGAAGAAGGCAAGTTGGTCGACGGTAACAATCTTTCCTTGATCAGGAAAATGTACTACATGGAAAAGTGTCGACACAATGGCATGCATGGAATCGATCCAGCTACGGCCAAGCAAAATATTATAATCAAGTGGAGTGTCAAAGACTTCCACTTCAACTTGGACCGTCTTCCCTTCTAGTGTAATGGGCAATGAAGGAAGAACACCGTAGGGCTTAAAACCAGAGCCATTGAAGGCTTTAAGAGTGTTTTGTGATTCATTCAAGGGAGGAGAGCCAATGGCTTTCCAACAAGCAAAAGACATTACACACGTCGAGGCACCCTTGTTGATAATAGTTTGGCAAATGTTCTTGTCAGAGAAAACAAACTGTATCTGAAATGCGAGTTGAGGGGGTAACATTGGAATGTGTTCATTCAAGTCAAAGACTATTAAATTCATATCTGTCAGGTCAATTCCACCTATAGCTTTCAACAGTGCCTTCTGTTGTGCAAGACAAGTTTGAAGGAATTCAAGGGCTGACATCGTAGAAGGTTCTTGGGCTAGATCTTCAACAATGTTGTAGTTCTGGGCCACAATGCATGAGGATTGAAATCCAATTTTCATATGACACCCTTAGGGAGGGGTTGCAGAACTGTGTCGAGGCTCGGTCATTTAAGATGAAGAGAACCATTTGTAGGTGGAGTTGTGGGAGAAGATTGTACCAAAGAAGGGGGTAAATCATCAACCTTCTCCTTATCTAGAGAATAATCTTTGGCTCAAGTCGTGAGGGCAACATTGTTCTACTTAGAATCACCAGTACACATCAAAACATAAGAAGTGGTAGAAGATGAGGGTTGGTCATGGATGACCATCTGAGCTTGTTGTTGAGACGGGAAGGGTTGGGACAAGACAGTCGGTGGAGTTGGTTTCGGAGCTCCCTAAAGGAACTTAGTGACCTCGGCACGTCGTGGACAATCCTTCATGTAGTGATCATCACCACAGATAAGGCAAGGGTATTGGGGTTTGCGCTTATCTCAGTCATCAACATGATTAGTTTTAGGTTGCTCTTCTTGAGTATTATTTTTTCCCTCTTTATTATTGCCTCTCCCCTTTTTAGATTTGTTTTTACCGACTGGGGTAGATTGGACATCATTTACCTCAGAAGTTTTGCTGGTGGGAGTGGCAGGAGATGGATCATTTTGAACATTAGAAGAAGCAGAGTTAGGGGTTGTGCTTGAAACAGAATGTGATTGGGCTTGGGCAGTACCAATCACACCGTCAGCTGCATGTGAGGCAACTGGAGCAGTTGAAGTGCTGGAAGTATTAGGACGAGGTAAATCAGGTAGTAAATAATAAAGAGTTCTCGTTTGTGAATAAACAAGATCAAGATATTGAGCACGACTTATAGCTTTCTCTTCCATGACAATGCCACCCATGGCAATGTCCTTACCAATTTCGTTCACAAATGATTTTGTAAACCATTCTGCCAGTAAATGATCGGGGAGATTAAGTTTAATGAGATGACATCTCCTTCGCCACTCATGGATATGATCCGATATATGAGTGTCTTTAGTTTGTTTGAAAGAAGTCAAAATCTCAGTCCCGGTATCATAACAGATCGGTAACTGGTAATGTGTAAGGAAATTCATAGCTAGGGTGTTGAAATCAGAGAAGAAATCTCATAGCAATTCGATATACCACTTCGCAGCAGAACCGGTAAGGGTTCATTGAAAAAGACATAAATGGATAGAGTCATACATCAACAAGTTGGATGAACACCATAGGTGAAAATTCATAACGTGATTGTTTGGGTCCTCTCCCACTTTGTCATCGAATTTAGGAATGTCCAATGGAAGCTTGGTTGGAATAACAGGCCATTGGGGAGAGTGACGAATATGATCATTTAAAATCCTAGACAAATCTGGAAAATCCAAAGTAGCAAGAAAAGATAACTGTCAATTCACCTACGGGTACTAGTGGCTTTGGGGTGGAAGCCCTGTCGGCAAACCAGTAGGACCGTAAGCATTCTGCGCATAATGGGAATACCCAGGCAGATTCGGTGGTGGTTGGAGAGGATAGTAGCTCCAGGGATAGTAACCTTCAGCGAGGACATGAGTTTGAGCATTCGGACCCCAAATAGGATTGGGTGTACCTAGATATGGTTGGACTATAGTAGGGACAGGCAACTGCTGCGCCCCAGTCGTTTGAGGAGGATTTTGTATCATCTAATTCCAATACTGGGCCAAAGAGGGAGGTATATTTTGTCCAAAAGGTGGGGTTGGTCTCCCTATCGTAGGCGGAGTTCCAACCAGATGTTGTGTCCCGATCGAAGGTTGTGTAGTAATTGGAATGTGGCCGGTAAGAGGAATTTGAATCGTACCACCTTGTCCACCAATGGGAATCTACAAGTTTGTTGTAATGGACAAGATAGTGCCACTAGGATTAGGATTGCCAGTGGAAGATAAGAAAGGTCTTCTAGAAGGAAATTGAGGGAGTGTCGAAATAAAACCAGGAATAGGGTGCCCAGGAAAAGAAGGACCACTTGGAGAACCGGATGGGGTTTATGGAGGTTTTGGAATAGAAGCATTCAACACGCAGTATCAGGGTGGTAGTGTCGGAGTGACATTGGGCGTTCGTTGTGTGTTTATAGGAGCAAGACTAGCCATAGTGAACCCGGTTGGGACACTCGTACTATTCGTAAGATGGGCCATTTTGGCAGGGACATTAAAGTGATAAGTGGTAGTCAATGGTACAGTCTCTGTCTCAGAAAACACCAGAGGGTTGATTTCGGAGACCACAGGCAAACCAAGACCAAAAAGGTCCCTTCGAAAAACACCTGTAGACCAAAAAGGATCTTGGCCTTCTATGCTGGGAAAAGGCCCAACGGGTGATCCATAAGATGTAACAACTAATTCTCCGAAAGAATTTAGTCGCATAAATGGTCTCTCAGAACTAGGGTGAAGTTGAAAATCCTCTCGAGTATTGGTAATTCAAAAAGGTTCTAGAGAGTCAGTTCGTTCCACTTGTGGTGTGGTGATGACTGTGGCTTCACTTTGCCGAGGAGAACCCTTAGCTGTACCTGTAGGCAAGGGTTGAGAACCATCCAGATGCTCTGGAGATAAACCCTACATTCTACGTGAATGATGTGGGGGAGCTATTGTAAACGAGTAACAAAATCCGTAAAGAAAACCCTATGGTCAACTTCGAGAAACAAACAACACGCGCTAGTAAACAAAATCTAGGAAGCAATCACCAGGCAAACAAGACCTTCTAATTTCGAAGCCACTAGTTGGTGATGAAATCCAACGTCGCAACAATGATACGAGAAGGGGTGGGGCTAGGGTGGAAAAGTTACACTGACAACCTGCTTAACGGACTTACACCCTAGTGCAAGCTCCCACACATAATCATGGGTATACCCTCCAAGGAGCCCGAGTGAGTTTGGTCAACGTCAATTCCAGGTACCGTGAAGACTTTCCCCTCCACAGTCACCTTGGGTAAGAACCTAGAAATATAGGCCACTAAGGTCACCACCAACAACAATAAATCCTGGGGGAACAGTCGACAGTCCAATCCAAACCCAAGGGCAGGGTATCTAGCCCGCAATCAACTCAAAAGGATTCCACTCATCATTGTGGGTATACCTCCGAGTGATCCCCATAATACGTGCAATCTCTACACTGATACCAACAAAGCAGGGTGAGTAACTCTGCCAATATCAATGCAACCTAGTGTTTGACCCTTGTGTGAGAAGGGATTCCTAGGACAAGATGTTGCAAATGGAATTTAACACTCCCTAACACAAGATGCTATTGTGTGTTTTGTGCTTTCGGAGAGTGTATCTCTCTTCCTATTCCAAAGCACTAGCCTAGCTAAATGTTGGTGTAATAGAGCCCTAGAAAAGAGTTACTAGATAAATTGTATGATTACGCAGTGTTATTAAGAGCTGTTGTTTACTCAAAGATAACGAAAATGAAACTTATGTTGTATGACTCTGACCCAACAATGCAAGGATGAGAATGAATTATATCACTTTTCGTTCAATGAATCCTATGTATGGGAGAGAGAAAAAGTTTTCTAGATCAACCTTGAACTACAATGAAAAAATTTCCTTTGAAATGCAAATGCAAACAATCACTTATCAAATGACAACTCTCTATTGTGACTTTTTCAAATACTTCAACAATCTCAATAATTTGATTTTCAATGTTTTCTAAAACGAAAAGAATTTTTTGAAAGAAAAACTTTTTGTTCACTTTTCAAAAAGGACCCACACTATGACAGCGAGAGTACAGAAAATAAAAAACCAAATGAATAAGCAAATAACCCAATCCACTCTTTCAATGAAAGAAAAAATAAAGAGCAAACCAATTTAGTCTTATCAAATGCAAAAGAAAATGATCTTTCAAACCAATAAGCAAATGAGAAAAACCAAGCACTCAACTTTCAACCAATCACTGGTTCATAACTAATCAAACACACTCAGAATCTGCAGTTAGAGAGAATGGTTTTGCCAAGAAAAGTCAAGAAACAAAATTCAAGACACAAATGACAAGAAAATCCTTAAAAATCCTAAGACTGTTCATGTATGCAAATGAATACAAGAAGAACATCAATCCAAGCTCCAAGAAACTTTTATGAGGCAATCAAACTGATCTGGGCAGTTAAAAATGCCAAAACTCAAATCCAAAGTTTTGAAAAATTGAGTTTGCAGGCAAGCAATATTACACAGTGCGAGAATCATGATTCTCGTAGGTGACCCTTGAGCAGGGTGCGAGAACCTCGCACTGAAACCTAAAGGAAGAGTGCAAACTCTACCTATTCTCGCAGGCTTCAATGAAGTACAGTGCGAGAATTCCTGAACATAATCAAAAATTTGAAAAATGAAGAAAAATTTAAAAAGGCTTCTGGACCCAGAGGGTCTAACAAGATATCCTGAAGACTCAGAGATTGATAGGACAGAAGAAAAGTGAAAACAGAGAAAAGGGCCACAGAAAAATACCTAAAGCCAATTTTGGTTGCCAATTTTGTTATTGGATAAATCCGTAGGTGCGGACACTAACCGATATCCCTAGATCCACCTGGATCTAGAACAAAGCAAGACAGAACATGACTATTTCCCTAGATTCTAACCATTGAATTAAATAGGAGGCAAGAACAAACAACATACCTTATTATCGCTTCCTATGGTCTTTGTTGCTCCCGCTTCACTCCAGTGCTCTCGTGCATCCAAGACCAAGACAACACAAACCAACCAAAGTGAAGAAAGCACAATCTATTCAACAGTCAATCTATGTATATGATCAAGGAATTATACAATAAAGTGGAATTGGCATTATGGGAAAGGGACATGATACTGTATCATATTGATGGAAAGTAAAGATTACAACCTAAGCCTTGATGTCGCAAACTTCCTTTCGATGGCCCTTGGCTCCCACACACACACTTGCTCACTTGCATGAAGAAGATCAACCCCTTTGGATAAACTTGTTGGAGTCTTCAAGCTACTATAGCTTCAGTCCTTCACACAATTCTTTCACCAATTCTCCAATGAATCTTGCTTAACCTTTTCCATGAGAATTCACTCAATATATAGGAGAGAATGAATTAGTTACTTCGATAAGAATGATCTGAAAATATCAGGGAATCCAGTACTAGGATAACCATTTGAATGCCATCTCATCCTTCTAGAAGATTCCCTTCTAGAAGCATCGAGAATTCATATTTTTTCCTTGCTTTAGAAAGAGTTCGCACCCTAGCAGTTCAACACAGTGCAAACTTCTCGCACCCTGGCTTAAGGCAGCCTGCGAGAATCATGCATTCTCGCAAGAAAATATACTAGTAGCCTGTGAACAGTCTTCAAAAATGAATTTTTTGGAAGAGATGAAAATAACTTTTTCTCAGGAGAAAGTTCTTATGAAGAGCCTGAGTACACCATCATCAATACATCATCATGATGACCAAAATCATGGGTAACAGAGGTATTTTACTTTCAGCCATGTTTATACCCCATGAAGTATTTACACCCCAGAAGTATGTACACTCTTCCACGGGGGGGAGTGCAGAGGGGGGGTACCCTCTCTGCGGGGTCTAGGGGGGCTATCCCCCCGACTGGGGGGTCTAGGGGCAAGCGGGGGTTTGGGGGCGGAGCCCTGGAAGGAAAATTTGCCTTGTAAATGTATATTGTAATTTCATTGTAAATTTGGACCATTCATTATAAGGTCGCATATTTAATGATAGAGATTATGTTAGGGTTTTTTTCTCTAGAAGGCAACCCTCTTTTATGAGGGAAATGTATTGTGGCTATGATCGATGGCGAATATTGTATTCTAAGATAGGAGACACTGAGAGAAAGAAGAGGAAGTTATAGAGGGTTTTTTGTAGGTTGTATCCCTTCATATGCTGGATAATAATAAAGGAAGGACCTAGAAATTTCTTTGGTGGACGTAGCCCACACTGGGTGAACCACGTAAATTTGTGTCTCTATTGTATTGTGTATCTTTTGTGTTTTTTTTCCGCATTTGTTTTATTTTATTACTCTACGGTACTATTTTTCTAACAACTGGTATCAGAGTGAAAGGTGACTCGCAAGAAAAGAGGGTTCCTGGTTCGAGTGGAAGCAATGTTGGAATATGGAAAGTTTAGGGTCGAGAAATTTAATAGCCAAAACTACCAATTATGGAAGATGTAGATGGAAGACTATTTATATCAGAAGGATCTATTCCTACCATTGGGCAGAATAGCAGAGAAGTCGGCAGCTATGAAGGATGGAGAATGGGAGATTCTTGATAGAAAGACTCTAGGAACGATATGGTTGAGCCTGGCAGTATCGGTAGTTTTCAATATTTCCAAAGAAAAGACAACGAAGGGTTTGATGGATGCATTGGCCAAATTGTATGAAAAACCCTCGGCATCCAATAAGGTATTTCTAATGAAGAGATTATTTAATATGAAGATGTCAGAAGGTGGGTCTATTGCAAATCATTTAAATGATTTTAATACGGTTACTAATCAATTAAGTTCTTTAAAAGTGGACTTTGATGATAAGGTTAGGGCTCTTCTAATCTTGTGCTCATTGCCAGAAATATGGAATGTCTTGGTCATGGCTGTAAGTAACTTTGTCTCTGGTTCAAATATTTTAAAATTTGATGATGTTGTTGGTGTTATCCTTAGTGAGGAAATGCGATGGAAAAACACAGGTGAGACATCCGGAAATGCGTTGAACATAGAGAACAGGGGAAGAAAAAAGGATAGAGGAAAAGGTTTTGGTAACCATGGGAATTCTAGGAAGGGTAGATCCAAATCCAAACTTGGAAAGATAGAGTGTTGGAATTGTGGGAAGAAAGGACATCTGAAGAAAGACTACAGAGCTCCAAAGAAACAAAGAGATGGATAGCAGGAGAGAAATCAAGAAGCAAATGTAACAGGTGATGTGTTACAAGATGCTTTGATTCTTTCTGTACATAATGTTTCTGAGTCTTGGGTATTAGATTTAAGGGCTTCATTTCATGCCACACCCCATAGGAAACATTTTCTAGATTATGTTCAAGGTGATTTTGGACAGGTTCATTTGGGTGACGATGCACCATGCAAAATTGTTGGAATGGGAAAGGTAAAAATAAAGCAATGCAATGGAAACCAATGGTTGTTGAAAGAGGTAAGACATGTT
>JASDQU010101846.1:170949-182413 GCA_032191745.1 Picea mariana
AAACAAAGGTAGAGGTAATTGGAACCGAGGCCCAAGAAGGACTAGGTTCTCCATGCATTTTGACACTGATTCAGAAGAGCTTGGCCAACTGTTTCATGCTGGATTATTCAATTGGATTGGGTAGGGAATATTCCAGCATAGGCCTGAAAGGCCTCCTTTCCAAACCCCGTAAGCCCCCGGTATCCTTGTACCTCCTCATGTCTCATTAAAACCCAAGGTACCTGAGAATGATGGATGGCAGGAGATTTTCCACTCGACAGTCTCCCAACATCATGGCTGGCCCAATTTGTCTTTGCCTGCTCGTCCACCTTTGAACCCCATTGTCCAAGTTGCCCCTAACCACTCTCCAATGAAATCCTCCCATTCTAGCAAGAGATTGAAAACTGAGGCCCACCATGCACTTGATAAAGGAAAAGCCACTACTTCCCCTTCTTCACCCTCCAATGACTCTGACAAATCCGTGTCTTCTCGGATGCATTTGAGGGACGATTGTTCCCACTTGATCAATGAGATTAGGCCTAAAGGCTCTCCATAGCTGAAGGCAAATTCAGGAAAATAGAGAGGTGACAATAGCAATCAAGGAAGAGTTGCATCACAGAATAGGAAATGTGGTTTCTGAATTTTATTATCTATTGTTTTATGACAGTTGACTTTAGGGATTTTTGGACAACATGTTTTATTTTGGATATATGAGTATTATTTTTGGAAATAATTTCAATTTTCATGAGCTAAAATTTCCAAAAAAGAATATGTTGATGGGAGGCACAAGGAGGTTTGTTTATCTTAACTAATGGTTATGTCATGATTGTTATGAACTAATGGGAGTCACAAGGGGTCCCACCAACTAGTTATTATTTAACTATGAACCTTATTATAAAGTATTACCCTTTCCCCTAACTAAAGTTAGCTGAGTATTTTGATTAACTTAACTAATGAGTTGGTTCAACTACTTCAACCAATTCTAACTTGTTAAAAGAAAAAAGGAAAGGAAGGAACAGGGGAGGATAGAAGCAGAAGCATGCTAAGGTTTTCTCTTTGAGTTTACGTTGAGATAATTCAGTTTTCATTCATTCATATATTCATCACAACCTAATTCTCTTTTGTGATAGCAGGGTCTTATTGTAGACAACAACATTAAGGGTTGAATCAAATCATTCAGACACTTGTTTTTCAGAGGTGTTGATCTATCTTTGATAGTCTATGTAGACTTGTCTGTTTGTGAATTAATTTTCATGACTGATAAAGGCTATTGTGCAAAGTCGAGTGGGAAGCAATTTGTGGCAAGTTGATCCAGCGTTTAGAGTTCAATTTTTGTTTTCTGTCAGAGGTCCTTTTGTATGTTCCATCGGGGATGTCTAAGTTTGACTTTGGTCCAAGATTTCTATATGATATTTTGTAAAGAAAATTACTCTTTGGTGAATTGGAATGAAATAAAGGATTGCTTTATGTCTCATCTGTCTCTATTATCATCTTGGTGTCTTTACTTATGTTCTTACATTTATTTCAACAATTGTTATATTCAGAAAATTACATAAAAAGTGAATTTCCAGCAAGCATTTTATTGATAAAAGACTAGCCTAAGCACTCGTAATTAATACTTGTGAGTTAGGATGTTATTTGTGTTGGCTATAAACATAGGGTGATATTCTCGTCTACTTTTCTTTAGCCAAGTTTGAAAATGCTTGAGTAAGATTATTTCGTATATTTTCCTCAACATTTATTTGGCGACCATACTGGGGAGATCCTTGATATCTCTCCGGTTAATTTTTATATTCGATTTTTCATTGATACATCTTTCTTTTATGAATTTGATTCTTTGACTATTTTACTATTGATGAGTGTTCCTGTTGCAAGGCAGCCCAATCTTTAGCCCGGTCTCCAAGACCAAACCATCATTTCTTTGAACTTATTTCATACTATTTTAGACACTGTTATGACCCGTGCTGAGCTTAACTATTCTTGGGAAATAATTGAATGAGATATTAGTGCTCAAGAACAATTGGAGGCTAGATGTAGACAGCCTAGAAATTAGCAGTAACCCTTTGTTTCTTCAAGCCTTGGCCTTTCTTTCATGTCCTTAGACTCTTGTGCTTCTAGAAGAAGAAGAGGCTTGTCACTCGTAATCAATCCTATTGCTGAAATAGGAAGAAGAAACGTTGTGTTGTCTACCCAAAATAGTGCTCTAAGGAGGAATTTATTTGATCCATCCATCTCGTCTGTCTTTCCCTCATCTATCATCCACAAGATGGCATCTATTGGTGGCTCTGGTGGCACTGGAAGTGATTCATCTTCTCAATATTCATCGTCATCAGTTATCGGTAGCTTATATAGCCACCATATCTATGTACAATCTACTAAAAACCCCACCAAAGTCATTAAAAAGTATGGGCTTTTTCAGTTCGAAGAAGATGCCACAACCACACCGTGGCATGTATCCTCTCCTCTTAACCTAGCACCTTCTACTCGCCCACTTCCGAAGTTTAAGGATAATTTGACTAAGTTTTCAAGGAATAACACTGTCAGTACAAATGAACACCTTATGGCATTTTCAAATGCTTGTCATAACATAGGGGCTAACGACAATGACATTTGCATGTGCTTGTTCGTCAATTCCTTGGAAGGAAAGGATGTGACTGATTTCTTTGACCTTCCTCCTAAGATCCTGTCTACTTGGGAGGATTTAATCTATTGGTTCTGATCCACTTATGGGAAATCCAAAATCCCTGTCGAGAAGTTAAGGTAATACAATAATGTCACTTATAAATATGGTGAGACCATCAAGTCTTTCAACTTGCGTTTCACCATGTTATACAATCAAATTCCCGAACTTATTCACCTACAGAACCAAGTCGCTTTCATGCATTATTACAATGCATTTCCTTCTCCCTACCATCATAGGCCTGAGGAAAAATCCATTGATAATCTTGGTTCTTCTCTACATACCTGTTCAGAGTATGAAGAACAACTTGAAAGAACTAGTCTTCCCTGGGGAGAATCAGTTAGACAAAAATACATTTCCGCTCTCTTACAGCTAGTACAAGATATGAACAATCATATAATATCATTTAAGTGGAAGGGGACTGTCTCCCCTCTCACCCCTAGAGGTTCATCCTCTTCTGCACCCCCCTTTAGAAATCTAGTTGAAAACAATTTTCAGCCTAAGGCTATCCTGCCTCTGAGTTGGTGTAAAATTTGTGAGGAACACCACAAAGAAAACACATGTGAGGTAAAGAAGAGTGTCAGAGATAAGATATTTGGTAAAAGACCAGAAACTACTATCATTGTCCTATACTTTGCATAGTCAGAAGATGTCATGGTCATCAACACTAGGAACAAAGCCTATGCTCCCAAGGGAAAGTTTGATCCTCCTCATAGTGCCTCTAACCCAAGCTCTTCCTCAACCATTGTAGAGCTCCAAGTTCCTAAGGCTCCCGATAATCAAAGAATCACTCCCTCTCCCCCCTCTTCCAAGTACAATATCTTGAATTAGTTAGCCAACATCAAAGAAGATGCAACCCTTGTAGACATGGTTTCCATCTCTAAACAACAGATGCATCTGAAACAATTCATGGAAGGAAAATCTTCCGTTGTAGAGAATATTTCCGAAGAGGTATATGAAGAGGATTCTTATGTAAATAAAGTAGGTGTACATAATTGTAGATACCCTGTAAAAAATCCCCCTTTTTATATTTATGTAAAGATCATGGATAAAATTGCCCATTGTTGCCTCATTGATGGTGGTTCGGGCCCAAGTGTGATGTCGAAGATTATTATGGAAGAGATAGGCTTGTCTTGTACAAATGAAAATTCCCGAAGCATGCTCTCCTATAATAGTCTACAACAAACAACCATAGGTGAGATTAAGGATGTAACCTTGGTTTTATGTGCTCATCCTGAGATAAGGACATCCCTCATCATTCAGGTGATTGATATGCCTGTAAGAAATTACTCAATTATTTTGGGAAGAGATTGGCAAGCCCTAATAGGTGGGTACCTCTCACTCGATGAGACACATTTATCCATTCCTCGGAATGATAAGAACATTATAGTACTTAGAGAGGGAAGAATTTCACCTTATATAGAGAGTGTCCCACAATCTAGCATAAATTATATCGAAGAAGACCTAGGAGTGTATTCCATCTTTGTTGAAGAGGATAATACTCCTTTGGAAAGAATTGATTTAGATGATGATTTATGGCATATGCACTTTGATGGTTCACACTCTAATGAAGGTAATGGGGCTAGTATTATCTTGGTTTCTACTGCGGGAAAAATTCATAATCTGTCATATAGGTTGGATTTTTCTTGTACAAACAATGTCGCTGAATTCGAAGCTTTATTGTTAGGAATTGAGAATGCACTTAATCTTGGTTGTGGTCACCTTTCAACTTTCAGAAATTATGAGCTTATTGTGAACCTGATACGTAAGATATGCTCTCCTAGCAATAAGCTGATGGAACAATACTCCCAAACTATTTGGAGACTTGTATTGAACCTTCTATATTTCAACATCACTCATATTAAGAAGGAGTTGAATTCAATGGTTGAGTGGTTAGCTGTCTTTGCAGCCTCTCCTAATAAAGAACTCTTGCCTCACAGGCCTGATTGTGCTTTTCAATCTCTACTTCACCCATACGTTTCTGAAAAGGAAGGATCTTGTAAGGCCATTCCTAACAACAAGAGAATTTGTGTTTTCATTCAAAATGAACCTCTTAAGCCCAAGGAGATTATATCCACAGAAAATGATGAGATTCCTGAGGGCTTGACTCCTCTTGAGAGTTCGTTTTCATTGAGTGTTGTAAGCAACAAAGAAAAATAGAAAGACGAGGAGTTATAAAAGAAGGTGGTTGAAACCATCCTCCTGAACATTAGGACACCTGAATCTTCCGTGGATGTTAAAATAAATGTCCAATGTTCTGCTAGAAAAGAGATGGGGTCCACCGGGCTACTTGGTGAATCTCAAAAGGTTTTTGCTTGGTCTTATGAGGATCTTCATGGTTTTGATCCTGGTCTTGTTCGACATATTATGAAGCTAGCTGGGAAAAAACAAGAACTTGTTAATTCTTCCTTAAAGGCACCCTTTCGAAGGGAGTTGAGATATTTCTTAAGGGATGGAATGTTTTTTTCAGTCCACCCTAAACGGGTTCCAAATCAGGTACATGCTTCAAAGATCACAGATCATACTAGAACCTGTGTTCATCTTCACACCCTTAATCATTCTATTATGAGAAATCCTTCTTCCCCCCTCTATACAAGAATGATTCTGCAACAGGTTGTAGAGTTACAGTTGAATCCCTTACTTGATAGTTTGTTTGGTTACAGTAAAATCAAGGTAGAAAGGGAAAATTTTCACAAAACCACTCTTATTACAAATTGTGATACTATGTCTTACAACTACATGACTTCTTGCTTATTTGATGCAAGTATTGCCTTTAAAAGGCTTATACAAACGACTTTCAGTGAATTGGCCAGTCTCCATGCTTATCTTGATGATTTAATCGTATGCGTCAAAGGGATGATAATTACACCATAATTTCAAGTGTTGGGTCATTTCCAGATTACTTTTGTCTTGGACACTAACTCAAAAATTTTAAAGGAATTACAGAGACAATGGTTTTCCTACAGGACTAACAGTCCTTGCATGAAGCATTGTGAAGGACCATCATGAAAGGGTTCTAATGCTGATTGGATTTCTGTATACTAGTATCCTAGCTCTACTTTCAAATTTTGTGCTTTTTTTCTCTGCTTTATAGTACTTTGATTTCTGCTTTCTAAGTTTTGTTTTTTTTTTCTTTTCCTGTTGCACTTCATTTCTGTCTTTTATTGCTGATGTTTTAGTTTCTACAGTTTTACTTCTATCATGATTTGTTTTTTTTTCTTATCTTTAATAATTTTGGTCAAATAGGATGCAAGATCAATTTTGCCACAGTGACACTCCTGCAAAGCATTGTTAGATAATAACAATAAAGCTTACACAGATGTCAGGATGCTCCTCTGAAGGACCCTTGAAATTGTTACTTTTTTTCACTGTTGTCTTATAAAGAATCGACTATCTTCCACTTCTTCTTGCCATTTCTTCATCCATTGAGATTTTAAGAGCAAGTCTAAACTTTTCCTCCTTAAAAGTTAGAGAGCAGATTCCAGTCAAATGATTATGCATATAGTGGTAAAAACCCCTCATACTTAACACTTTTCATGAATTATTCCCAAATTCCAGGTCATCTTTCCATTAAATCCACTCACTTCCCCCTGTTTCATAATCATCCGAGTTTTATCTTCTTGACCTGTTGTTATTGGTCTGCGAAACCATGAATTCTGAGTTCTAAATCTGTTGGAAACAAATTATCCCTGTGGATTCACCAATTTGTTGATGATTAAAAACATCAACGTACTTTCACCCACAAAGTGTTGCTAAAGCCTATTATTATAAAACTAAATAATACTAGTAAGTGGGACTCCCTTGAACTATTGAAGATCAGATCTGTTCATTTTTTTTTATATTGTGATGATGTGCAACACGACTTACATGGTTGAGGAGATCTTGTTATATTGATTATGATTTGAGTTATGAAGGGTTGATTCCTTATGTCACTACAGCCCATGATATTCATTAATGTTATTGCTAGGTGTTCTTATCACACCACGACAAACATGTTAGTGAAATTCCATGAAGGGTAGTTTTGAGAAAGACAATAATACTATAAAAAATGAAAAGTAAAAGAGGATCTAAATCTGTGATCTTATTACACCACATACAAACACGTGGAAGGAAATAGGGAGTGTTATCCCCGATTTCTAGGGATAACTAGGATATCATGTCTCAAGGCCCACGGGTCCTAGACATGGAGTACCGAGAGCAGGATTGACCTGAGCATGGCCCTGGAGGGCCCATCTTTCTTCTTCTTCATTAGACTTTTCCTGTCAGTAGCAGCAGCATCCATCACCTTTGGCTTGGACTTGTATCAGAGAAGACTCTTTCTCCATGAGGTAATTGGTTCAGGTATCATGGTATGTGTCATATTTTATCATTATAACCTTCAGATATATGCATCAAATTCCTTTCATTTCTAACGACTGCTTGGATCTTACATTAACCCACTTGACCATGGTTGGGGGGATTGACAGGGTACCCTAGCGAGCTTGTACCCATAGGTTTTGGTTAGCCACCAGAGGTGATTTTGAAGGGACATCGTCTGCTCCCATCATATCATCACTCTTACATCTTATCTCCCACTCATCTATCCCATTCTCCTAGTCCGGACATTAGGATGACCTGTTTGTGGGGTTACACCTTATCTCATGGGAAGAAGGGGATAAAGGCCTAAGAGGTAAAAGCAGCTGGTAAGAGATAAAAGCCATAAAAAAATAATAAAACCTAGAGATGCCTAGCTCAGAGATCCTCGAGAAGGCAATAAAAAGCCTCTCAACAAGAAACAAGAGGGACCCAAAGAAAAATGACAAAACAAGACATAGCCAAGAGGATGGGGGGTCTCATCACAAGCCAGTCCATTATGTTCATGGGTACCTAGCAGTATGACATTGCCGTTTAACTGGTTACCACGCTAGGGCAGTGACCTTTGGTTGCATGGCCAAGGAAAAGGGGGTCTCATCATGAGCCAACCTTATCATCTCTGTGAAAGTACTTGTGGGTAACACTGTCAGCTCTACTCACCACACCAAGGTAGTGTCCTTTGGTTAGACCTTGAAATAAAAAAGAAAGAAAAAGTAATAAAGAAAAGAAAGAATAAAGGCAATAAAGGGCTTGGAAAGAATTTCATCCATGATAGGTATAGCTCACCTTCTACAAAGGCACCCACGGATAATATCACCCCTGTCTTTCACTCTACCTGTATGTCTGGACATCCTTTGACCACACCACCTCGTGTTACATGGCTTGGATGATATACTTTGGAAACTTTCCTTTTCTTATGGATGTTGGCCCAATAGGGCATTTTGTCTTTTTCTTTGGCTTTGTATAGCAGGTCATTGTAATGTCTTTGAGCTATTGGATGATATGTTAGGTGTTTTATGCATGCATTTGATAAAATTAATGATGAAATATGATTGACATTGCTATGATCCATATGACTAATGAGCCCATGGAGGGTGAAGTTTTCGATGTGAAAGATCATGCCCGATGGACAGGTACCAGTTGGACCGGTACACATGGGGAGATGATTAGTTTGGACCTCCATGGGGCTGAAGAGCCCATCATATGGTTGTTGGGACCCCTTCAGGGGAAGAGACAGGACAGTGATTGGTCGATCCTTTGCACAAGAGAAGAAGGAGGATGTTTTCATCCAGGATGCCTTGGCTGAGCCTAGCCTAGAGGGGTTGACCCACGGCAGGTGGAACGTGTCCTTCTTGATGCCCCAGGACATCATCTAGGAGCCATGACATCACCACCAGTGTATGGATCCTTGACAGAGCAGTTTGGCATGTGTGGCAGAGTTTGGAGGCCCAAGGAGGGCCAATGTTTGTCATCTAGTGCTACATTTTTCCCTAAAAAGGGCCAACGTCTCCCTCAAAAGGGCTTGACATCTTTCTTATTGCTCATTTAGGGTTTCATTTAAACAGTTTAATGTAAAAGAGTATGATTTTTGGTTTGTAGCCTTGTTGGCTATTTTTGATGACCCAAAATTAATTAAAAGGTCATGATATGCTATAAATTGAGGATGTTTTCCCCTCATTTGAACATAACACAACTCACTCACACTTGTGAGGTCTGATTTTTGTGCCCTCCTAGCGTATTTTGTCTTTCTAAGTGAGGTGCACTTGTTATTGGAAGGATTTTTTGGCATCTTTTGGCATTTATCTCCAAGGAAGGTTTACAACTAGGGTTTGCACATGCTTTATTCATGATATGTAAGTGATTTTCTTGCAAAACTTCTTAATTGAATGGTTGTACGTTTAATTTCTTGCATTTGCTTATTAAATTGCTGATTTGAAACCCTAGGTAACAAGCACACAAGTAGGTCCTTGTTTCATGTCCCCTTAGAGAGAAATATTTCAGCCATTGAAGAAGAAGGATTGAGCCTAGCCTTTGCTACACTCATCTTGCTTCTTCCCTTAAGCTAGCATTGAATTTTATAGGTTGAAAAGGGGGTGACGTCCTAGACCTAGGTTATCTACACCTAGGGCCATCATCTTCTAGGGTTTGAAAGCCTTGTCTTTACAACACTTTCTCTCACCTTATCCTTTAGTTAAATTTATCATTTATGCTAGCCATTTTGCCAAGTTGATCTAAAGAAGGAGGAAAGAGCACGAGGCCTTGCTTAAGTAACACCGGAGTGAGCCTCTTTCCCCTAGGGTTTTGATTCTAGGGCCCTACCATTGCAACACTCTAGAACCCTTCCCTCTTGTCTTTAAGTCTTCATCCTTTCAAAACCTTGTGTCCTCTTCTTGTTTGACTCCATATACCCTAAGGCACTGGTCTTTAGCCTCCAACGTTGATGCCCTAGTGTCCAAAACAGCTTTCAAAAATTGAATTTTGAAACCCTAACTAACAAACTAACCTAAATGAAGATGACGTCACCCTTGAATAATCCATCTTGACGCAACCATTCTTAATGATAAGTAATTGAATGATGAATTAAAGCATTTATTGTGTAAAGTGTTGGTTGGATACATTGTTGGCTTTATCATCTTGATAGTTACTAATGAATTGATGCTTTTTCCATAGCTAATTGATAAAACGTTAACCTCATTTGTATCTATTGCTTTACATTTCCTATTAAATGATAGCAGATAGTCATTGAAGTACAAACCCTTTGAGTTATAGCCTGCGTATATACTGCATTACTATTGTCTTGTTCTGGGCAGGTGTTTTCATTTGGGGATACACTTCTTTATTGGTTGATTAGCCCGACTATCTGACTTTGGTGGTAACCTGTGAGGGGGAAACTTTAATCTTGACTTTACACCTTTGCCTCTTCAAAACCCCAGGTTGTCAGGGATGTCTCCCCTAGGTTAACCTCCCTAAATAGAAAGAACCTCCCCATTGAGGTGACATTGGGTGGGGAAGATTCCTGTTTTGCCAGTTTGGCCTCTATCCTTTAGCCTTTGACCTAAACTACAAACTGTGCAATAACAGGGAGCAATGCAAGAGTTGAAAAGGTGAAGGATTTAATAACTATCCTATATACTAGACTATATGCTTGAAAGACTTAATGGTTATGGTAAATCATAGCTATCATTTTAATGGATATAAGATTTAATTGAGCTATGTGGTCGATATACATATGGTATCTTGTATAATGGGATGTTGTTGGCTCATTTGACAAAGTAATGGATGTGGATGGTTATGTGATTTTGTTTGAGTTATATGATGTGAAATGGAATATGGTGATCACGCTACTAGATTTTAATGTGGTGATGATTTCGATACATGTTTGATTAATCGTGTTAATGGAGAATTTTTTGGCATGTACTGATGAGTTAATGATATATGGGTGGAGGTGACATGCATTTACTACACGTCACCTTTACTCTTCTCGTTGGTCGCCACCCTAGTCGGGCTATTGTTCGATCTTGTTGTTGTGGTTATACTCTAAAATTTTAGCAGAGAGGAACCGCTCGACCAACTCTCATTTTAAGGAATTTGATTAACAGGATGAGCTTTTTCATTCGAGGTAGCCTAATTCCTGGGAGTGTTCCTCCTAACATCAGGCCATACAAATACCCTTACACCCAGAAGAGTGAAATTGAGCGCATGGTTGAAGAAATGTTAGAGGCTGGCATTATTAGACCTAGCCAAAGTTCTTACTCTGCACCAGTGGTAATGGTATTCAAGAAAGATAGATCATGGCGTATGTGTCCAGATTATAAAGAGATCAACAAGATCACTATTAAAGATAAGTTTCCCATTCCCATCATTGATGAATTGTTAGATGAACTACATGGAGCAATCTATTTCACAAAATTGGATCTCCATTCAGGGTATCATCAGATCAAAATGAAGGAAGAAGATATCCCAAAAAAAACATTCTGAACTCATGAAGGCCATTATGAATTTTTGGTCATGCCTTTTGGCCTTACAAATGCACCTTCCACATTCCAAGGGTTGATGAATTCCGTTTTCAAGCCCTTCCTTCGAAAATTTGTGTTAGTATTTTTTGATGATATACTATTCTATAGCAAGTCTTGGGAGGATTATGTGCGACGTGTTGACAAGGTGATACAACTACTAAAGGAGCAACAACTATATGCCAAACCATCCAAAAGTTTCTTTGGATTAAAGGAGGTAGAGTATTTGGGTCATATTGTATCTCATGAAGGTGTCAAGGTATACCCTAACAAGATTAAGGCCATGATGGACTGGCCGATTCCCAAAACATTAAAGAATCTTAGAGGATTTTTGGGTTTGACAGGTTACTACTGCAAGTTTTTTCGGAACTATGGAAGAATAGTAGCACCTTTAATGACACTAACTAAGAAGGATGAATTTTCATGGACTCCAAAGGTA
>JASDQU010101846.1:182944-215176 GCA_032191745.1 Picea mariana
CACAACCACACTATGGCATGTGTCCTCTCCTCTTAACCTAACACCTTCTACTCGTCCACTTCCAAAGTTTAAAGAGCATTTCCCTAAGTTTTCAAGAAATAACATTGTCAGTACAAATGAACACCTAGTGGAATTTTGTAATTCTTTTCATAACATAGGGGCCAACGACAATGACACTTGCATGCACTTGTTCGTCAACTCCTTGGAAGGAAAGGCTATGGCCGATTTATTTGATATTCCTCCTAAGATCCTATCTACTTGGGAAAAATTAATCTATTGGTTCTGATCCACTTATGGGCAATCCAAAAGCCCCATCGAGAAGCGAAGGGAATACAATAATGTCACCTATAAGAATGGTGAGACCATCAAGTCTTTCTACTTGTGTTTCACCAAGTTGTACAATCAAAACCCCAAACTTATCTTCCCTAAGAACCAAGATGATTTCATGCATTACTACAATTCATTTCCTTCTCCCTACCATCATAGGATTGAGTAAAAATCCATTGATAATCTTGGTTTCGCTCTACATACTTGCTCAGAGTATGAAGAACAACTTGAAAGAATTGGTCTTCCCCAGGGAGAATCAGTTAGACAGTCAGACATGTCCACTCTCTTACAGCTAGTATAGGATATGAACAATTGTATGATAGCTTTTGAGCAGAAGGGTACTGTCTCCCTCTCACCCTTTGATCTTCATCCTCTTCTACAACCCACTTTAGAAATCTGGTTGAAAGAAATTTTCAACCTAAAGCTATCCTGCCTCAGAGTTGGTGTAAATTTTGCTTGGAACACCATGAAGAAACCACATGTGAGGTAAAGAAGAGTGTCATAGATAAGATCTTTGGTAAAATACCGCAAGCTACTATCGCTATCCTAGATTTATCATAAACATAGGATGTCATGGTCATCAACACTAGGAACAAGGCCTATTCTCCCGAAGGAAAATTCAATCCTCCCCACAGTTCTTATAGCCCGAGCTCATCCTCAACTACTACTGCGCTCCAGGTTCCTAAGGTCCCTGAGAGTCAAAGAATCAGTCCCCCTCTCCCCTCTTCCAAATACAATATCTTGAACCAATTGGCCAACATCAAATAAAACGAAACCCTCCTAGACATGGTTGTCATCCTTGAATGAGGTAAACGGAGAGGATTCGTCTGTAAATAAAGTAGGTGTCCATAACTTTAGATACCCTATAAAAAATCCCCCTTTTTATATTTTTGTAAAGATCACAGATAAAATTTCCCATTGTTGCCTCATTGATGGTGGTTCGGGCCCAAGTGTGATGTCAAAGATTATTATAAAAGAGTTAAGCTTGTCTTGTACAGAAGAAAATGCCAGAAGCATTCTCTCTTATAATATTGTACAACAAAATACCATAGATGATATTAAAGATGTGACCTTATTTTTGTGTGCTCTATCTTCTCAATATTCATCATCATCAGTGATTGGTAGCTTATATAGCCACCATATCCCTATCCAATCCACTAAAATCCCCACAAAAGTCATAAACAATTATGGGCTTTTCCAGTTCGAAGAAGACGCCACAACCACACCGTGGCATGTGTCCTCTCCTCTTAACCCAACACCTGCTACTCGTCCACTTCCAAAGTTTAAAGAGCATTTTCCTAAGTTTTTAGGAAATAACATTTTCAGTACAAACAAACACCTAGTGGCATTTTCTAATGCTTGTCATAACATAGGGGCCAATGACAATGACACTTGCATGTGCTTGTTTGTCAATTCCTTAGAAGGAAAGGTTGTGGCTGATTTATTTGATATTCCTCCTAAGATCCTATCTACTTGGGAGGAATTAATCTATTGGTTTCGATCCACTTATGGCCAATCCAAAAGCCCCACCGAGAAGTTAAGGGAATACAATAATGTCACCTATAAGGATTGTGAGACCATCAAGTATTTTAACTTGCATTTCACCAAGTTGTACAATCAAATCCCTGAGCTTATCTTCCCTTAGAACCAAGATGATTTCATGCATTACTACAATGCATTTTCTTCTCCCTACCGTCATAGGATGGAGGAAAAATCCATTGAAAATCTTGGTTCTGCTCTACATACTTGCTTAGAGTATGAAGAACAACTTGAAAGAACTAGTCTTCCCCAGGGAAAATCAGTTATACATGCATACATGCCCGCTCTCTTACATCTAGTACAGGATATGAACAACTGTATGATAGAATTTGAGTGGAAGGGTATTGTCTCTCTCTCACCCCTAGAACTTCATCCTCTTCTGCAACCCCCTTTAGAAATCCAGTTGAAATAAATTTTCAACCTAAATCTATCCTTCCTCAAAGTTGGTGTAACTTTTGCGACAAACACCAAGAAGAAATTACATGTGAGGTAAAGAAGAGTGTCAGAGATAAGATATTTGGTAAAATAACACAAGCTACTATTGCTATCCTAGATTTCGCTGAACCTTAGGATGTCATGGTCATCAACACTAGGAACAAGGCCTATGATCCCAAAGGAAAATTTGATCCTCGCCATAGTACTTATAGCCCGAGCTCATCCTCAACTACTATTGCACTCCAGGTTCCTAAGGTCCCTAAGAGTCAAAGAATCACTCCCCCTCTCCCCTCTTTCAAAGACAATATCTTGAACCAATTGGCCAACATCAAAGAAAATGAAACCCTCCTATACATGTTTTTCGTCCCTGAACAACAGATGCATATGAAACTTTTCATGGAAGGAAAATATTTCATTGTAGCCAATCCTTTTGAAGAGGTAAACGAAGAGGATTCATTTGTAAATTAAGTAGGTGTACAGAACTTTAGATACCCTGTAAAAAATCCCCATTTTTATATTTCTGTAAAGATCATGGATAAAATTGCCCATTGTTGCCTCATTGATGGTGGTTCGGGCCCAAGTGTGATGTCGAAGATTATTATGGAAGAGATAGGCTTGTCTTGTACAGACGAAAACGCTAGAAGCATGCTCTCTTATAATATTCTACAACAAAATACCATAGATGAGATTAAAGATGTGACCATATTTTTGTATGCTCATCCTAAAATAAGGACGACCCTCAATATTCAGGTAATCGATAAGCCAGTAAGAAATAACTCGATCATATCAGGAAGAGATTGGAAAGCCTCAATGGGTCGATACCTCTCACTCGACAGAACACATTTATCTGTTCTTCGGAACAAAAAAAACATTATAGTCTTTACAGAAGGAAGGATATCACCCTACATAAAGAGTGTCCCATAGCCTAACATAAACTATATCAAAGAGAACTTAGGAGTGTATTCCATCTCTGTCGAGGAAGATAAAATTCCCATGGAACAAATTGATTTAACTGATTTCATGTGGGACATTCACTTTGATGGTTCATGCTCAAATGAAGGTAATGAAGCTGGAATTATCTTGATTTCTCCTGTAGGAAAAATCCATAAATTTTCTTACCAGTTGGATTTTGCTTGCACTAACAATGTCACTGAATTCAAGGCCTTGTTATTGGGCATTGAAAACGCTTATAATCTTGGCTGTGGTCATCTTTCAGTTTTTGGGGATTCTGATCTTGTTGTGATTCTTGTGCATAAAATTTACTCTCCTAGCAACAAGTGGATGAAACGATACACCCAAACTATTCGGGCACTTATTTGGAACCTTTTATCTTTCAACATCACCCATGTTAAAAGGGAGTTAAACTCAATGCATGATCAGTTAACATTTTTTTTCAGCCTCCCCTAATCGACAACTTCTGCCACACAGACCTGATTGTACCTTTCAATCCCTATATCATCCACATATTCCTGACAATATAGGATATTGGTAGGTCTTCAGTAATGATGAGAGCATTTGTGATTTTATTCAAAATAAACCTTTTAAGTCTAAGGAGATTATATCCATAGAAGACAACAATATTCCTAAAGTATTGACTCCTCTAGAGAGTTCATTTTCTTTGAGTGATGTAGGAAAAAATGAGAAACAAAAAAAAGAAGAGTCGAAAAGGAAGGTGGGTGAAACCATGTCCTTGAACATTGGGACACTTGAGACTCCAATGAACATAAAAATGTGTGTCAAATGTTCAGATGAAGAGAAGGAGAAGTTTTCTAAGTTGCTCGGTGATTTTCAAGATGATTTTTCTTGGTCTTGTGAGGATCTTCGTGGTTTTGATCTTGGACTTATACAACATGCCATCCTCATTCAGGAAGGCATAAAACCAGTTAGTAAAAAACAAAGACCTATCAACCCTGTGCTAGAAACAACTATTCGAAAGGAGTTGGAAAAATGTTTGAAGGCTGGAATCATCTTTCTGGTCAAATATTCTGAATGGGTCTCAAATCTAGTCCCCGTTCGGAAGACAACTGGTTAGATCCGATCATGCATTGATTTTCACACATTAAATTGAGCTAGTATAAAATATCACTTCCCTCTCCCTAATATGGAAATGATTTTCTAGCAAGTTTCAAAGTCACAAATGATGTCCTTACTTGACAGGTTTTCTGGTTACAATCAAATCAAGTTAAAAAGGGTAGATAAATATAAAACCACCTTTATTACTCGTTGGGGTTCCTTTTCTTATGAACATATGCCTTCTGGTTTATATAATGTAGGTGCCACCGTTCAAAGAGCTATGAAATTAGCTTTTGACGATTTGATTGGTAAGATCATTCAGATCTACCTTGATGACTTAACAATTTACTCTAAAATCTGATCAGATCATTTTGGGCATCTGAGAAAAGTTCTCATGCGATGTAGGAAATTTGGAATTTCTCTAAATACTTCCAAGCCCATTTTTGGTGTTACCGAGGGCAAGATCCTTGGACACATCGTCTCCGATTCGAGAATAAGAATCGATCCTAAAAGGATTGCTACTATCCTTAATATTCCTGTTCCCATTTCCAAGAAATAAGTTCAAGCGTTTGTCGGGGTTATTAACTTCGTCCGTAGGTTTGTTCCAGATTTTGCAATGATGGTCAAGCCAATCCATAATCTTCTTAAGAAAGATCATTATTTTTCTTGGATAGATGATGTTGAGAATCATTTTGAAGGGATTAAGAAATAAATCAGTTCCACACTGGTTTTGGCGAAGCCGAATTTTGAGAAGGAAATCACGATATATACTAAATCCACCGAGGAGGCAGTTTCTGTTGTTCTTATGCAAAATGATGACCAAGGAAATGAAAAACCTGTGGCTTACATGAGTCAAAGTTTGTCTGATGATGAATTTAAATACTCTTTCAGTGAGAAACATTCTTTTTCTCTTGTTAAGGCTATTGAAAAGTTTCTCCACTACATCTTAGGTAAGCATACATTCGTAAAAGTCTCATTACATGCTGTGAATTTTTTTCTCTCACAGACTTATCTTTCAGGAAATATTTCACATTGGCTTTCCAAGATCTAGGAGTAGTATTTAAATATCATGACTTCTACCACTATTAAGGGACGTGACCTAGCYCGTCACTTGGCTCAACATGCTGAGAATGGTGAAGAAATTGATGAAGAAGAGAGTTCCCTTTCAACTCTCTTTTACATTAATGATCAGATCCTCCCTATGTCTAAGAATCCTTGGTACAAAAATTTGGTTTATTGTTTACAAAACCAAAGATGCCCAGACAACTTAGACACTCATCAAAGGAGAAGATTTCATCTTGAATCTGCAAGATATGTCATTATAGGAGACTTCTTATTTCGAATATCAGTTGATGGTGTCCTGCTTCTCTGTGTGAATAATGAAGATGCATAGAAATTGTTACGAGAAGATCACAGTTCTTCAAGATCTGTCATTCATGTAGGAGGTCATTTTTCTACAAAAACCATTTCTTTCAAGATTATTATAAAAGGGATATTATTGGCCTTCGATATTTCATGACTCTCATGTTTTTTCGAGGTATTGTGACAACTGCCAAAAAATTTATGGGAAGGAACGCCTTTTCAAAGTGGGGATTGGATTTTATTTGTCCTATTAATCCCCCTTCTTTAGTCGGACAAGTTTTTATTTTGACATCCAGAGACTATTTTACAAAATGGGTTGAATTTGTCCCACTTAAGTATTCCAGAGACGATCAGGTAATTTCTTTCCTCTAAATAATATTTTTTCCAGATTTGGTCTTCCATTAGAAATTATTATAGACAATAGCCCCACTTTCATTTCTGCTAAGATGATTCAATTTCTAGCAAAGTTGGGGGTTAAGATTTTCACCTCATCAACTTATTACCCCCAAGGAAACAGGTAGGCAGAATCTACCAACAAAAATCTAGTAAGAATCATCAAAAGGCTCATCGAAGATAAGCCTTGTCAGTGGCATACTCTCCTCACCTATGCCCTCTGGGAAGATCGAACTAACTCCAAGGCAAGCACTGGTTGTACCCATTTTTATCTTGTTTATGGTCAAGAATCCCTCTTTCCAATAGAGTTTGAACTTTCTTCCTTAAGGTTGTTGCTACAGATTGAAGAGTTAAATTCTTCAAATGTTTCGCAAAGGGTAAATGCACTACTAGCTTTAGAAGAGCAAAGGATGTTTTCCTTGGATAATATTAAAAGGAGACAACAAACTGTTAAGAAGTATTTCAACAAGAGTGTCAAGACTATCAAGTTAAAGGTAAATGAAAAGGTCTTTCTATGGGATTCAACTTATGCTGATAAGGGAAGACATTCAAAATTTCAGAAATTATGGCTAGGTCCTTTGAAGATCAATTTTGTCTTAGGTACCAATTCTTACATTCTAAAAGACTTACATGAGAGAATTTTTTCCTACAACACTAACGGTTCTCACCTAAATCATTATGTGGAACCAACTTTAAAATCTCTAACGCTGTCTAGATTTTTTGTATTTTAGTAATATAGCTCTATTTCAGTTTTCGCTATTTTTTTTCTTTTCTTGCTTACAGTAGTTGTTTCCATTTTTTTTGTTTTAAGAATTTCCTATTGTTTTTACCTTTTTTTTTACTTTATTTCTGCTAATTTAATTTTCTGCAATTTGTTTCTGTTGGATTTCTTTTTTTGTCATTTTTTAGTTTAGTCGGAATTAAGATGTTGGATCAGTTATGACACAGTGACACTCCTACGAGATATTGATAGTCAATAACAATCAAACTTACACGATTGTTATGATGTTTTCCCTGAGGACACACTTGGATTTTTTGTCACTCAAATGGCCCGACTTTTAGAGTCACATGGGATTGGGCTTATACAATGACATAATTAAACTTGAATGATTGAAGTTTTTTGTGCATAACTTATGTTGGAAGGGTGACTGTTGTCTGTCTGTTTAAATGCCAATTCAGATTTTGCAATTTAATCTGGATTATTGGATTTACTAGCTCCATATATGTTTAACGAATGTCATTGCATCCTAAATGGCCCAATGGCAGTGATAGTGTGACTTCATTGTTAATTTTGGAAACATGACTTTGAGTATATTTCTTGATTGAAGTAACATGTGGGCAATGGTTGATTTTGATGGTTAACGGAGTGGGAATGGTTACTATTTGAAAGTTGTTATAAGATGCGGAGTATATAAATGAAAAGAACAGAAATCCTTTACAGATTGTCTGGAATGCATATTGTCTTGAGATGGTACTGTGTTGGACATTTGATTATGAAAATTGAACTAATTAAATACACAATAATTCTTATTTGGTCACAATGATCATTGATTAGTGCATCTCCTTTCACAAAATGTTTTATGGATCCCTTGATTAATTTTCTGAACAATAATCATTCTTTTCCCTTCCATTATTTCATTTTCCTCTAATTACATATCCCTTCGCCTTCCCATATTCATTTTTCACTCCCTGTTCTAAGATTGATTACAGTCAAGAGAATTTTGGTGTTAAAGCGGTTGAAAGTGGCAGTGTCTTGTTTGGATTACAGTGATGCTTTATTGGTTTGATTCACAGTTGATTATTGTTATCATTGATAATTAAACATGTTCTTTTACCCCTCATTATATCTTGCTTCACTCAATGCAAACCCCTCCCATATCCCGGAACCATTTTTCACCCCCTGCTTATTGATAAATAGTAAAACAATTTGTATGGATTGGATTGCATGAGTGTGATATATTGTTGAGCCAAAATCCATTTCATATTTTAAAAGAGTTGTAATGTATGGTTAATTAAAACATCATTTTCTAATCATTCACACATGCAGGAGTGAGATATTCGAACAAAAGGCTAAGAACAAAAGCCTATTACGCCTCTGTCAAAGAGAAGGATGCCACTGTCCCTTTCGCATCTTCAAATAATTCTGGTAAATCCATGTCCTTCCACTTGAATTGGAAGGATGACGATTCTCATATGATCAACAAAGGAAAGATGGCCTCACAAAATAGAAAATATGGTTTTTGAGTTTTATTTCATCTATTATTGGTGGCAATTGACTTTAGGAATGTTTGGACAGTATGTTTTATTGTGGATATATGAGTAATGTTTTTTTGAAAATTATTCAAAATATCATGAGATAAATTAAAAAATGTGAATATCTAGATGAGAGTCACAAGGATGTGTTATTTTCTTAAGTAATAGTTATGGTATGATTATCATAAGATGATGGGGGTCACAAGGGGTCCCACCTACTAGTTATTATTTAATTATAACCCTTATTAAGATTAGTACTTTTCCCCTAAATAAAAGTTGGATGAATCTTTTAATTAACTTAACTAATGAGTTGGTTCAACTACTTCAACCAATTCTAATTTGTTAAAATCAAAAGGAAAGGGAGGAGCAAGGGAGGATAGAAGCATAAGCATTCTAAGGTTTTCTCTTTGAGTTTATGTTGAGATAGTTTAGTTTTCATTCATAAATATATTCATCACAAGCCTAAATCCATTTTATGATAGTGGGTTCTTATTGTAGACAACAATATTTAGGGTTGAATCACATCATCCAGAAACTTGTTTTTCAGAGGTGTTGATCTATCTTTTATAGTCTGTGTAGACTTGTCTATTTGTGAATTAGTTTTCATGACTGACAAAGGCTATTCTGTAGAGTCGAGTGGACAGTGATCTGTGGCAAGATGATCTATCTTTTAGAATTCATTTTTGGTTTTCTTTCAGAGGTCCTTTTGTATGTTCCATCGGGGATGTCTAAGTTTGACTTTGGTACAAGATTTTTATATGAGATTTTGTAAAGAAAATGACTCTTTTATGAGTTGGAAATGAAATAAAGGATTTATTTATGTCTCATCTATCTTTATTATCATATTGGTGTCTTTACTTCTGTCTTTGCATTTATTTCAGCAACTGTTATATTCACAAAATGACATAAAAAGTAAATTTCCAACAAGCTTTTGTTGATAAAAGACTAGCCTAATCACTTGTAATTAATACTTGTGAGTTGGGAAGTTATTTTTGTTGGCTATAAACATAGGGTGATATTCCCGTCTATTTTTCTTCAGCCAAGCAGAATCTGAAAATGCTTGAATAACATCATTTCATATCTTTTCCTCGACATTTATTTCGGCAACCACACTGGGGAGATCTTCAATATCTCTCCAGTTAATTTTTATATTCGATTTTCAGCATTACATCTTTCTTTTTTTGAAATTCATTCTTTGAATGTTTTTCTATTAACGATTGTTTCTGTTGCAAGGCAACCCAACATTGATCTTGGCCTCCAAGATCAAACCAACATTGCTTTGTATCTATTTAATACCATCTTAGACACTGCCAACTCCCATACTGAGCTTGACCATTTTTGGTCAGCAATTGAACAAGATATTAGTGCTCAAGAATAATTGGAAGCTAGACATAGACAACCTAGAAATCAGCAGTAACCTTCCTTTTCTTCATTTTTGGCCTTTCTTTCATGTCCTTAGATTCTTGTGCTTCTAAAAGAAGAAGAGGCTTGCACCTAAAATCAATGCTATTGCTGAAATAGGAAGAAGGAACAATGTGTTATCTGTGTAACAATGTTCTCTAAGGAGAACTTTATCTGATTCATCTAGCTCATCTTTCTTTCCCTCATATATCATCCACAAGATGGCATCTAGTGGTGGATCTGGTGGAACTCGAAGTGCTCTATCTTCTCAATATTCATCATCATCAATGATCAGTATCTTATATAGCCACCATATCCCTGTCCAATCCACTACAAACCCCGCCAAAGTCATCAAAAAGTATGGGCTTTTCCAATTTGAAGAAGACGCAACAACCACACCGTGGCATGTGTCCTCTCCTCTTAAAGTAACACCTGCTACTCATCCACTTCCTAATTTTAAAAAGAATTTGCCTATTTTTTTAGGAAATAGCATTCTCAGTACAAACAAACACTTGGTGGCATTTTCTAATGCTTGTCATAACATAGAGGCCAATGACAATGACACTTACATGAACTTGTTCGTCAATTCCTTGAAAGGAAAGGTTGTGACCGATTTCTTTGATCTTCCTTATMAGATGTTGTCTACTTGGGGGGGAGTTAATCTATTGGTTCCGATCCACTTATGAGAAATCAAAAAGCCCTGCCGAGAAGTTAATGGAATACAATAATGTCACCTATAAGGATGGACAATAAGAAAAATATCAATTGAACAATTATATATTTACAAATCCAAATTACATGAATAAACTCAATATAATAAAAGATTTGTATAAAAATAATACAATCACCAAAACAAAGATAATTATGATAATAGACTCCTAAATATTGAACAAATTAATACATAAATGATAGCAATTAACCATGTATTGATAAAACAGACTAAAGCTAATTTAAATCAATGCATAATAAATTACTCAAAGAATATGAATCATAATCAAATATATTATAATGAAAACAAAACCCTTTTACTCATAGGACAAACACCATTAAACAATCTAGAATTTCATATTCTTCTTCGAAAATATTGGTTGATTCTCCAAAAAATTCCAACCATCTGTTACTCCTTTTGAAAAGAAAAAGTTTACAAAATAAATAATATACAAAAGAAAGTATTAAAAATACTCCTCTGAATTTCTCCAATCTCCCTTTGCTCTAAACTTTCTCATATATTTATTCAAATAATGAACAGTTTGGGCATCACTAACAATTTCTTCCACCTCAAATGTTCCTCATAAAGAAACACAATTATCTCTCAAATCACGTGTTTTTTTGGGACAAGTATCACGAGTAAGATAAATGGGTCCATTATGTTGATGGTTTTTCATCCATTTCTTGAGATTCTTCATGGTTTGGCTGCAATCAATCCTGCAAAATCATATGTCTGTTATTGAACGCATTTCCAAATCTGATCTATTGTTGTTCATAAATTATTTGCAACAATCCAATGTTATTGTTTGTCAATTATATTCAATGTATTTAGATAGTAAAATCAATCCATGATCATATATGTACCAAATATCTTATAATATAAACCTGTGAAACAAAAATAAACCAATTCAAGAACCTAAATATAAAAATTGTGAATAAAACAAAATCTAGAAAAATAAAATTAAAATGAATTTAAACTAAAGATAACTATAAGTTGTAAACAAATATTGGTTATATTTTCCTTTCAATTATAATCTTAAAATTCTAGAAGCTTGTTGGCAGCCCAATGATTTTCTTAACTTTTTATGTCAATTAGACAATTTATATAGCTGCCTAACTAGGGTCATGAATTTTTATCACTCTTCATGAGCAATTTCCGAAACGACGGTTGTAAGTTGTCGCTTTTCCCTATTGTCTATACATGCTTTGTTTTCATGACTGAAAGCATGAAAACTTGCAACTGTGATTACCATTATGTTTTAAAATTTCATTGAAGGAAAATTGTTCATATAGTTTATTATAGAGTTTTGATTCCTTGCCATGAAGATGTTATTCTCTTTGTTTTGATCCTTTTAAATTACAAGAATGCTTAAGAGATTGATGGTTTTATGTGCAAAGGACCCCCATGATTTGATTTTTTTTGTATGGTTTTGTTTTGATTCTTGGTTACGCTTCCTTTACAAAACTTCTGATTTTTTGATTTTTGACTTACCCAAACATTGTGATCAAACCCATGATGCGTGCACTTAATTTCATTTTAATGCTTTGGTCCTAGATCATACTGAATGCAAAGGTGGCATACGATTTGCAGACTGCCATCATTTCTAAGGATGGTCTTGGGCTTCACAAACCTTCTTCGCATGTTTTTCAATTAAACATCCATCCCATCGGATGAGTCTTTACATCGTTCATTGTTGGGCTCAGGGTTATGGCTCTTTTTTGTTTTCACAAACCATACTTGTATGTTGTGTTTGTTTGATTACCCTTCTATCTAGTATGTCTCCTGTCATGAGAATTGAACCAAACGGTATCCAAACCCTGCTCTCATACAATGATGCTAGTGAAGATTTGGAAAGAAATGGATGGCTCATTTTCATCAGGAAGTTTCAAGGTTTCAATTTACAGGTTGGCGAAGAATTCGCTTTTTCCTTTGATGGTTGTAGAGTGAAGGTTGTGATGTGTAACTGGAGGTTTCCAAGAATTTCTTGAGTCAAGCTACAGGACTCCCTGCAAACCCTGAAAATTTACACTTTTGTTAGCAGAGTTTAATCTCGTTTTTTCTACTTACTGGAGACACGATTTTATGGGAGAGATTCTGAGCAAACCGTTGTGAATGACAACAAACCCTTTAAAACCCATAACCAAAATGGGTCGTTTTGTCTTCTCTATGGTCAGTTTCTCCAAAAAGTGGACCATTGTAGAGATATACCTCGACCTTTGGAGGTAAATTTCTCAGAATTTTTGTTTCGGGTAAGGTGAGCAATTTTTTAATTTTATTCTGTTACAGACCCTTGTCTTCCATACAACGCCTCTCTCACCTACCCAGACTTGTGTCTCTTCCCCTAACAGTGAACCCTTGATCGATCCCAAGTTCATTCAACAGGCTATTCAACAGATTACACATCCAAATGATTGTGTTAAAAACATTAAGAAACCTACATCAAAGAGATCTAAGGGCAATCTTGATATCAATTTTAAGAACAAACGGGCTAGCAGGCTAATTTCTAGGAGGCTTCATAACAAATCGAATTCTCATCTGAGTTCAATCAATATGATCGAAGTGCATGAAAGATCAGAATTTGAAATTGAGAGATTCCTTGTAGAGGAAGACCCTTTGACATTTGAGCCACACCCTGATCGACCCTATAACTTTGTCGATAATTTACCTCCCTGTTTGAAAGACAATCCAGAGTTTCCTGGTGTCAAGCTTTGCAATGAATCTACTATTCGTTTCAAGGGCACTCCGGTCCACAATCTTGTTTGTTCTAATGCAACCGCCACATAGTCAAAGTGTGAGGTCTATTTATCATGGATTGAAAGATATTATATGGATATCCCATTTCTACAGTCATGGGTTAAGGTTCTAAAAGAGCAGATCGATGTTTTAACAAACGAAAACCATAGGCTTGAATCAGTCATCCAGGGGAAAGAGAAATGTATTAAAACCACAGGTCATGTGATATTTAAAAATGTAGAGGCTGCTACACCCATTGTAAATTCCAAGATTTCATGATACGATTTGATTGCATGGTTAGAGGTATGCTCTTTTAAATTAATAGCATGCTTGTTTTCATTCTTAAGTTAGATTATTTGGTTTGTTGAATAAATTATATTTCATTATTTAATTAGTCTATTTTATTCATTAAATAAAATGAGATTTCATTTACTAATATAACTACCTACAGAATCATAAGATTCTATAGCCAGTTATATCAATTCAAATTATGTAAATTAATGACAAAAAATGTATCTGAAATCTTTCTATTTTCTTTTTTTTTCAGGATATTCAGGGATCCATGATGTTAAAAATGATTTGAGGCACTCTTGAGACCTTCTAATCATATCTATGATGTATTTTGAATGAACAAAAATGAATTGTTGTTAGTTTTAGAGGATTTAATGAAATCGGGGTGGTTGCATCCCCCTTTATTTTTGAAACAAATTTGATCTCAGGAACATAAAAAGTTATCTTTCCTGAGGCCTTTATAAACCTATCATTTTGTAAAAAGTTCATTATCTCGGCCTGGGGCAAGAATATGGACATTTACTCACAGACTTGAATGGAACAGAATGCATGTTACAGCTTTAGCTTTTCTATATGATGTTTTAGTTCAAGTTATGTTTATTTCGATTTGATAATAGATGGTGATTGATTTTGTTGTCATGATTTATTGCAAGTTCATATTATTCATTTTTATATGCTGTCCATATCTCGTGTTTCAAATATAATACACAGTGATCATCTATCCAATTTAAATGAGGAGATTTATCTCTAATTTTCTATTGAATGTTGTTCTTATAGTGAGACTTATCTCATTGTAGTTACTTGTAAATCATAAGATCATTGTGACTGTGTCCATTATATGTTCTGTTATCAAAACTCAATCTTCAGCATTATTTTTTCGCATTTATTCGGAGCAATATTAAGATCCCTTGCAGGTTTACTTCCCAGATAAAGGTGGATGGATATTCTCTATTGTACAAACATTGGATACATCAATAGGTTAGTCTATTCTATTATTTTTTTTTATTATTATTCTCTATTATAGATCATTGTAGTTACTTGTAAATCATAAGATCATTGTGACTGTGTCCATTATATGTTCTGTTATCAAAACTCAATCTTCGGCATTATTTTTTCGCATTTATTCGGAGCAATATTAAGATCCCTTGCAGGTTTACTTCCCAGATAAAGGTGGATGGATATTCTCTATTGTACAAACATTGGATACATCAATAGGTTAGTCTATTCTATTATTTTTTTTTATTATTATTCTCTATTATAGAAGTTTTTTTAAATATAGTATGATTTTCGCTATCTATATCTTTTTGTTTAATTAAGCAGTTTAATATTTGATTCTATGAATGTATACATACAATAAAACAAATAAAAAATAAATAGTATCTTTCGCTTGCTTTATTACTGTGGTTAAAAGAACCAATTTACATTCGATTTTTATGAGTTTAGATTAAAACTCGTGATTTGTATTTATTGTATATATATGATAAATAGAACTATTATACAAATATTATTTACGTAAATTGTATATATATATATATATATATATAGATAGATAGATAGATAGATAGATAGATCGATAGATAGATAGATAGATGTACATATATATTTCAGTGATTATTATTTAGTAAGTTATTATTTTTCTTTTAGTTGTTTTTTGCTTTCCCTTAGGACTTTAGATTGGCCAATGGAGCCATTAAACCCATCAAGGTGAGTCAATCCAAACGGCTTGGGTTAATTAGACAACCCCGGACTAGACTCACTCTTCCAGTTGACGAGCAGTCAATTTCGCTCATCAACAAAGCTTCAAGTTGATGGAGAGGAGAAAAATATGAATTTTGGGTTTCCACAAAATCTAACAAATGATAGATAATTATTATTATTATTATTATTATTATTTGAAATGAGATGCAAAATGACAAAAGAATTTAATTAATTAATCCCACCAAATGATTTTGTGAAAATTAGAAACCAACCAAGATATTATTTGATAAAGTATTGAACCCATTATTCAAAATGGTCAAACTTGCTAATGAGCAAAAGATGAAAACATAATTATAATTTAAATGAAAGTAAACATTTGATAGAAATTAATGTTTTCGTTTAAATTAATATTTATATGCATATCTCTCCTTCATTCAAAATTGTTCAAATGTGAACAAATGTCATAGAAAATATGTGTCGCAATAAGATTTATTCCTATAAAATCATTGTTATTAATCCATGCCTTCAACATGCCATTCTCATAGAAGATAAATTCAATAAGGAAGAGGTTATAAAAAAACTCCCAAATTATGAAGCTCATCCATCAACATCAAAACTCTGTAGAAAGAAAAATGAAATGGCATTTGAATTTCATGAAATTCAAACCAAACAAAAGAAAAGAATATAAACTCAAACCAACCTCGAAACAAAGAAAACCAATACCAATCCAATCAAGTCAAAGGGAAACAAACGAAGAATCCAAGTAAAATTTAGAGGGACCCTAGATTTTGATTAAAGAAAAATAAGGGGGTTGTTGTGGGAAACCAACAAATGGTGACTCATTGGGCAAAGCAATTATCTTTGCATTGATTCAAAACATATCATTATGAGGAATTATAGTAAGACATACCAAGCTATCATATCATCAAATTTGATTAAGAAAATCCCTTGTTTGGTATATATAGTATTGATATTAGCTCTGCAGACATATATATATTGATGTTACCATAGTTCATGAATTGAGGGGAAATATCTTGTAAAGAATTAAAATGTGAACTATTTTTTCACCAATGGGTCATGATAGTTTTAAGAAAAGGAATTCAATGCCATAGGCAGGGCTATTGCAGCTAGCATGCGTTCATAACCTAGACAAGGTCACCTTTTAACTTATTTGATCACCTTGACCTCATCTAATAGTTTAAGCACACATGGTGTATCATTCCTGGAATTATCAAGTTTTATTGTTTTAACATTTTGGTGACTAACTGAAAGTCACTGCTCTGGCTTGGTGAATAGTTAGTAAGAAACATCATCCACATAAATCCATGGAGGTGAGAAATTTGGCTCATGATGAGACCTCTTGTCCTTTAGTTGAGAAAAGTGAAGGCCACTACCTTGTCTTGGTGACTAGAAATGGAAATTTCACTTCTGTAATGTTCCTATGGTCATGATGGATCGAATTGTGATGAGATCTTCCAACTCTCAATTAAAAACTTTATGCTTCATTATTTAAATCTCACAGGTTATCCAATCACAAAATTTTATTTTAATCTCTGAACCACGCCTCCCCGCCTTGGTAGCCTTTTATTTTATTTTATTTCATGAAATTTTATTTTAATCTCTAGAGTATCAACTCACTCTAAAAACCAAGGATTTTCGCTAAGATGGACAGGTTTGGAGGACCTCCAATGCAAACATGGATATAGGAGACTATGATAAGTCATTGACTAGACTGTAGTTATGTGCTTCCCTAGCATGAGGGTTATGTACATTTCGTTGTAACAACATACAGGGTATATGAGGGTTTGGTTCAGTGTTAGGGAGGGGGATCATAAATGGTCGTCTAGTTGTAGTTGGATTCACTTATGAGGTGGTTACGGTAGATTCATGGGGAATACTGTATTGATGATCGTGTGTTTGAAGAAGAATATTTTCTTCATTGGTAAGGAGGATATCACTATCGGTCGGATTTCTAGTTTGATTGGGACCTGGTTTTTTATATTTCCCCATTTGTTGTGGGATCAGGATTATCTCTTCTTGGGTATTCATCACACCTTGGTGTGGAATAGGGTTTTTCAAAACAGTCGAAGGTGGTGGTTGGAAATAAAGTTGTGGGTCCTACTGAGGGGCAGGCGACGCTAGAGGGCATTGCATGTTCATGGATTCTTTTATCCGTTTGAAGTCAAAAATTTGGGGGCAATGGTGTGTATAATTTCCATACTCTCCACATAGAGTGCAAGGGAAGTTAGTTCTAATATTATTGTTCTTCCCTTGTCATGGTTGACTATTATTGTTTCCCCCTTGGAGGTTTTGGTTGCCTTGGTTTTGGTTTCCCCCAGCAGGACAGTGTTGTTGCAGGTTATTCCATCCTGGCCCCGAGTTGTTATTGTTTCGATTTTTCCCTTTCTTCTTGGCATTATTCGACTGATGGGTTGGATTTTCCATGTTCAATTGTTCAAAAGTGTGAACTTGTTGAATGGGAGAGGGTTGAAAAAAATTAACGCCATCATGCGGTTGTTGTGGTGGTAGAGCCAATGGCTCCAGGGGACCAGGAAATGGAAAATATGGATTGTTTTGTAGAGACAATCCATATGGTGTGTAGGAATTTGAAGTATGTTCACCAATATTGGGATTATATGTAGGGGTTTGGGGTGAAATCGTACTTGGTTGAGAGACCAGATGCATCATGGGTGTTGGTGGGGGTGCCCCCAAAATTTGAGATGGGCCAACAAGATATGATTGTTGGTGAGTGGGAGGAGGGTAATAAGACGCCCCTCCATATGGTTGTGGATATTGATGGGCACCAAAAGTGGGTGATGGGTGGCCGTATGTGTTGATATGGGTCATAGAAATAATCAACCCATCTACGACATGGGACATCCCAGAATCTTCCTGGCCAAATCGTAGCGGCCTAGCTGCATCACAAAATATTTTATACAAGTAACCTAATTGAGAATAGATGAGGTCAAACTATTGGGCCTTGTTGATGGCCTCCTCTTCTGATTGAGGAAAATTAGATGCTACATCCTTGGAAATAACAGAGACGAGTGATATAAGAAACCAATCAAGACATTGTTCTTTGGTGGTTTCGCTTTACACAAACCACGTCACCGACGCCATTCATGGATGTGGTCATCTATATGGATAGAAGTGGTTTTGTTTGAACTGGGATATAATTTCTAAGCTAGTATCATGAAAAATTGGTAGTTGAAAAAAGGACAAAAGGCCTTGGCCAATGATTCAAAGGTCACATGGGACCCAGATTTTTCATTCACATACCATTTGGCTGATGAACCAGTGAGAGTCCTTTGAAATAACCTTAAGTGGATGGAATCATCCATGATGTTGTCTGAAGAGCACCATAAGTGGAAGGTTATCATATGGTTGGCAACATCTTCCCCTGGTTTTCCTTCAAACTTTGGAATGCCTGAAGGTAACTTGGTAGGCATACTGGGCCAAGTAGCATGATGCAAAATGGGATCATTCATGAGTTTGGTTAAATCAAGAATGTTGAGGGATGCCAAGTATGGCATAGGGATATTTGGTGGAGGATTAGTTCCAACCATCATGTGTGTAGGTAATGGACATGTCCCTTGAGATGGATTTAGTGGGTTTGTACTTATTCCTTAGGAAGAAGTTTGACTCCCACCTGCTTGTGAAGCAGAACCAACAAATGGATGAGCTTGGGTATTTGACCCAAGAAAAGTGGAACCAAGGATAGATAATCCCAAAATAGTAGCACTCATGGGGGTGTGAGGTGCTTGAGTTGGTGAGTTGGAAAGACTAGGAACCCCTCCTAGAATAGGAGGAAGATTCTAAAAGCGTCTAGAATGACAAGGATTTTGTGGGTCCCCTATAGTTCTGACTAGAAATGTGAATGTGTGAAAATGGTGATAAGAGAAATAAATGAACAAGTGCTTTTATATTTCTGACTTTCAAAACATAGTATAACTCACAATTTCATGTAATCAAATGAATATCATACATAAATCAATTGTAAAATAAACAAGCATGTGGATCGATGGATTTTGTTCACGTGGGGGAAAAATAGCACAAAATAAAAGATTGTTTCCTAAAAGACTTATTGTCATTCCTCTCGGTTTAACATTGGGCCTTCTAATGGTACTCAACAGTGGGGTCTGAAGCCACCAGAAGAGGGACTAGTGAAGGTTGAAGTAGTAAGTTATAATGAGGGCTAGAGGGTGTATATCCTGAAAGAGCTAGTGATATTTCCCAATAGCCACACAAAATCCGACCAAGGTGCAATTGCAACCCACAACTGCCACCTGTGTAGATATCCTAAGTTTGGCAACTAAGTACCTCGGTCAAAGCGTGAGATTTAGATTTTCGGCCTCATAAATGGGTCACGAGATGAATTCCCTCACAAGAGTTCGATGACTCAAGGAGGGATGCGCAGAACAATCGAACCTTGGTCTTCGACCTTTCACAGGTATCTCCATGCCTTATGGTGTAGGAACACTTGACTTGGAGGATTTTAAGGATCCCTATTCTAATCTTCTATTGTTTCAAAATGTGATAACCTGATAACAGGGGGTTATTTGGATTCCTACCCCTAAGATCCTACTTAGACCAACAAATTCTTCCGGCACCTCCCGTGGAGGAAAATTTAGTGCGTTCTTAGAAATTTTTTAGATCTGGCGGGCTAAGAGATTGGGGTTGTCGACCAATCTCGTTTAAATTAAGTGGGTGTGGATAATTTCCAAATAAGTAGTCAGATATTTTAGAATTCCTTTGAAGAAATCCTACTTCGACCTCCATTATTCTAATAGAAATTATGTGTGTGAGGAGTGGCTTTGTGTGCAAGAAAGTAAAAAGTGTACAATTTTCTTTTAATAATTTTAAGTGTGAGATTGCAACATGTAGACTTTATGTGGTCCTTACAAATATTCTTACCTAGCTCCCTATGTATCTTTGGTACAACCTTGCATAATATTTAAATCCCTAAAGAACTATCAATGTGGACATATGGGTCCTTAATTAATCCTTTAAAGTTCCTAGAATTTTATTTACACTAAGAAAGATTTTCAAAAACTATTCTAAAATTTCAAACATGTGGGCATGTATAGTCCTGTTGCTTGATCTTTTAAACTTTCCTAGAGTGTTGTAGGGATGATTTTAAGGATGGAAATTTATTTTAAAATTTAGAAACCTTGGCGAATCTTACTAATCCTTCATATGCCAACTATAAATCATTGGCAATATTTTTGTAAAAATATTCAAATTTCTAAGGATTTTATATAGTTTTTATACAATTTTGGCGATTTTTAAGGTAAAATAATTTTATCCTATAGAATTTGGGTGAATCATTTTTAAAATAGCGAATCTTGTTTTTGGAAAAACCATGGAAAATTAGCCCATGAGCAAAATTTAGCCCCTAAAATCATCCATGGAGTGTTGTATAAACCAAGAAATCTCTTATAAACTATTCTAAGATTGCAAACATGTGGGCATGTATGGACCCTTACAAAGCTTTAAGATGATTTCCAAAACTAAGAGGAATGTTATGGGTGCTTTGTCCTCTCCTAAAGATTTTGTTAAGGCAGATTAAATGTCCTTTCAAACACCTTTTATAATTCTCGATATCACACTAGGGTGCGGGGGAAGAGAATACTCGAGGGTTGAAATTAGATTCTAGTTCCAAATTAAGTGATTTTATATGAAAGCAATAAATTCAACTCAATGTTTTACAAGCCAAATGAACCATCCAAGTGGAAACAAAGGAAATAGAAAAATTTATGATTAATTTTACCCCTATGTGCTTATGTTAGATAACCTTTCTTATGATAAAGGACACTAAGTGGAGTGTAGTTTCCTTACAAAGTGCAGGCAAATAAAAATTTGAAGGCTAGGGGCCCTCAAAGAATTCATAAAAACCCTTACAATTTGAAATAATTGGACTTATGTGCGGGCTATAGTTCTGACAGGCACGCAGAGGGCGCACAATGCACAGAGTAATGAAGCATGTTTCATGCACAGTGCACTTATGTGGGCCTTGAAATCCGTGCACTTCCTATCATGCGTTGGGGAGGAAATTTCCAAGGGAAATACTGCTTCCTCAGCTCTGAATTCTGACTTTGGAAGCTTGGTCTAGGCCGGTTTTGGTACCTGCATGTCAAAACAATCAAAATGAAGTGCTCTCAAGACTTAAATAGGGAGGAATTTGATACCGATCCCCAGTATGGTCTCCAATCTGTTGTGTTGGTTTTGTCACTTGGGTGAGAAAAAAAACAACACTTGCGTGCTTAGTTAAGCCATATAAACAATATATAAGTTTGTGAGTTTATTAAATTAACCAAATACACATGAAAACAAAGAAATACAACTAAAGACAACCAAGAAATGAATGTTAGATAAGCTTGAAGAAATAGAACCATGAAAATAAAAAAATGACCAACATATAGCTACCAATGGATCAATAGATTGATAGGATAAACACCATAGAGAAGAAAGGGACTTATGAGTCCCCTCTTCCTCCTTGGGAGCTCTCTTTAGTTCCCTAATTGAGATCTCTTCTCTTCATACAATGGAATAAATGATAATGGTGAATAAATACAATTCATATTCCCTCAAGAGGTGAGTGGAATGGCCTATTGCAATGGTTCTTGAATGATTCAAAGAGAAAAGAGGGTTCTCAAAGAAGAATTATTGCAACATAACAAGACCTTGAAGATCTTGTTTTATTAGAAAACCCATGGCACATATGTATAGCATCCTTTCATGGAAATATATAATCGGTTCACAGTGTGAACAAGGGGCCCTTAAGGGCACTTCCTAGCCCTGAACCAACCTCCAAGCTATATTACGCTCAGATATGAGTGTCAACTCATGTTGGGGGTCGGACTACAAGTGTTTAAGGGGCCAAAAAGATCTATAAATGTGTTTTTCATAGATGTGTGCAACTTTTCTCATAGAAAGTCGCACATCTTGCACACAGTGTGCGTTGAGGCCTGTGTTATCATGCGCATTATGCACACTGTGTGCACGCTTCCTTTGGTGAATTTGTGCAGTTTGATTTTTGACCCAAGTGTACAATTTTTTTTCCTTTTGGATGCATTTTGGTGTTGTACGTGGACTAATTGTTTCTGAACTTAATGTTTTTCTTCAACCATTATGTGCAGTGTTGCAGACGATTTTTCAGTGATTACAAGTTGGATGCTAAAATTTTATGTTGATCTTCCTTTCGAATTATAATCTAAATGTAGGAAAAATGACTTGGAATATTGATCCAAATGGATATAGGTGGCCACCCACCTTTTCCAACTAGCTCAAAACACTTTTCTAAAGATTTTGGCAATTTACTATTTTTAGCAGTTTTAACTTCTGAGGCCATTTTGAGGGCCTAAATGAAATTTTTTTGGGATCAAGCTCCTCAGTGATGGAAAAAAACATGATTGAGTCCCGTAAATTAATATCCTCGATGATACCTTTCCAATGGGCTATCACACACCTAAAACAGAGATCATATGCAAAAGTTATGACCCTGGGAAGTTGATGTACTAACTTACCCAAATGGGGCCCACATGACTTTTGGGCGCTTCATCTCCTAGGGTTAGGTTTTTGGATGTCTAGGGTTTTTGGCATTCTTAATTATTGTAAAAAGGCCTTCAGAGCCTCATTGTAACCTTTTTCTTGTGAATGCACATTGTCGTCACGTCTCTTCTCAGAGATAGGCCGCCACCATTCCAACAAGCTTGTTTCCACTGTATTTTACAGTTTCAACTTATTTCATTATTGAATAGAAAAACAAGTTTTACTGTACCTTTGTTATTTTTTTTTAAGAACATGTTAATAATATGTATTCATTCCATTCTTCTTATAAAATCTAGATCAGTGGTATCAAATCAATCTACTCCTTGTCGTCTTAATGCATGTCCCCAATGAGGTTGGAGTACAAAGAGTTGGGTCTCGAGTTTTTTTCTCTTGAGGATAGAAGCTCTCGCACGCCCAAACAACCTTCCATGGCAGAAAAAAAGAAAGTTAACAGGACAGGAGATTCTTCAAACTGTTGATTGAGGAATCCCTCACGCAACAAAGGAATGAGATGATGGATAGTTTCGCGCAAATCCTTCAGCGGCTACCAATAGGTGACACATCTTCTTCAAATGGAGGCACCGCCCCCTTCAAGGTACAAATAAACTTCAATATTCCTATATTTGAAGTTCAGATAGACGCAGATGTTGTAGACATGTGGTTGAATCTACCAGAATGGTATTTTTCTGTCCATAACTTTTCGAATAGAGAAAAGATTACTTTTTCACTCCTCAACGCCATTCCCCATGTCAAAGATTAGTGGGAAACTTTCTGTGAGCAAAAGGAAATAGAGGAAACCTCATTATTTTAAGTTATGGCCACTTGGGAATCCTTCCGGGATGCTATTAAGGAACAATACTACCCTGTCGAAAGTTATGACGACCTGTATACCAAATGGACCACACTGCGGAAAGAAAGAGACCAAGCTGTGCTAGATTTCACAAATATCTTCCATACCTTACGCACTAGGTTGGGTATCAAATATTCGGAGCGACATCTAGTGCTCAAGTAATGTGGTGCTTGTTGGGTCGCCAAAGTACCATCTTTTTACCAACATTTCACTTCACTTCCACTTCACATTCACTTCACTTTTAACCATATTTTGCTTTCCCATACCCTTACATTAAACCATTTTCATGATTGCATGGGTTCTATACATATTATTTTCCAATGCATCTATTTTCGTGTTTTTGAGTGAATTTATGATTAAATATTGGAAAAATGACATGTTTACACTTATATATGAAAGTGGGATGAGTTTCATGATGTTTACAGATGTATTTGAAGACTCAAACCAAGTCAAATTTGACCGTCAAGCCTCAAATTCGAATTTCCTCTTCAACCCTTTGAAGATTTGATGAAGATTTGGAGATCTACTCAAGTATCCTGGATGGAGATTAATCATGAAAGAAATATTTGTGAGAGGATTTGTAGAGATATCACTTGATATATGTGAGCACATGGTTGTAACCAAATGAGACATTTGTGGATCTAGGAGAGATTTGTGGATCTAAGTTATCTTAAACTTTTGTATAAATAGGAGTGCCTCCTCCATTTCAAGGGGATGACTCTTGGAGCATTGTATCCAACTTATGATGGAATAAAAATCAAGCTTTCTTTTCACATCAATTTCCATTCTCTAGTTTAGATTTATAATGCTTTAGTCTATGTGTTACTTTGTTCTTGGGAGAATTGAGCTCACTCCAAATAGGTCATAGTAGCATTTTCTTCTTGTTTTAATGCTTTGAATAGGTTTATATGCTTTATTGTTTTTATTAGAATTATTTGATGATCTTGATTGTTCATAGGTTTTGTGAAACATCTTGAGAGGACCTCCTGAAAGGGAGCTAGTGTTTTCATGCCTACAACAACTAAGCCTTTTTAAGTGTATTTATTTTCAATGCATGAGTGTTTACTTGATGATCTTGATTGTTGATAAGTTTTGTGAAACATCTTGAGAGGACCTCCTGAAAGGGAGCTAGTGTTTTCTTTCCTACCACAACTAAGTCTTATTAAGTGGAATGAAGGAGTTAGGATTTGATTGAATTTTCTTAGATTAGAGTTAGATGCCTACTCCTACATATATTTTGATGGCATCATCACAAGCTTACGAGCATCCCTGGTTGATAATTAAATGAAAGCAATTTAAGCAATTGAATTGCCCCAACAGTGCTATGCATAGATACATTCAGACTGAAATGGAATTTTTGGACATCTTATCCTTGGGCGTGGCCTACCAATATGCCGTCGAAATCGAGTAGAAGCTCAATCAAAAGATGCGACAATTTGGGCCTGGGAACCCCTCAAAGCAAAAGCCAGGAAAGGGGGGGCCCAACCCACCAAACAAATGATAGAGAAAATATGGACAGTATCAGGACAACCAGTCCAAGACGCAAGAAAAGAAGGACACCAGAAAGACAAAGAAAGATACCGGGAAGCATTGATGATTTTAGGGGGTAAATTTCGCTCATGGGCTAATTTTCCATGTTTTTTCCAAAAACGAGATTCTCTATTTTAAAAATGATTCACCCAAATTCTATAGGATAAAATTATTTTACCTTAAAAATCTTCAGAATTTTATAAAAACTATATAAAATCCTTATAAATTTGAAATTTTTTACAAAAATATCGCCAAACATTTATATTTGGCATATGAAGGATTAATAAGATTTGCCAAGGTTTCTATATTTTAAAATAAATTTCCATTCTTAAAATCATCCTTACCAGGAAGTTGAGTGACTTCCATAAGAGCCCTTGGCATAACAATGTTGACTATCACTCAAAGCAGTCGTTGGTGGCCGAAGTGAAAGCCTTTGAATGAGATGTGGATAAAAGGCACCCCCAAGCTCTAGCCTGGTGAACTAGACAAGCCAGAAGAAGGAGAGGAACTCTTCCATTCACAGATGTGGGTAAACGGCACCCCGCTACACTTCATCATTGATAGCGGTATCCAAAAGAGCCTCATCTCAGCAAAGGTCGTCAAGCGGCTGGCCCTACCAGCAAGGCCGCACCCACAACCCTACACCATTAGATGGCTCCACCAAGGAAGTGATCTCCGCATTAGCCAACAATGTCAACTATCATACAACATCAAGCTTTTCAAAGATGATGTATTGTGTGATGTTTATCCTCTCAAAGTTTGTGATGTTCTTTTGGTCCAACCTTATTTATGGAAACATCATGTTGTATATGAGTCTAGCCATCATAGTGTTATTATTACTTTGAACAAGAAATTGTACAGTATACCCGAGGCAGTCCCACCTGGTGCTATTTCCTTGATCTCTGCTAAGAAATATAGAAAGGTCATCTCTCAGATGGAGAAGTTTGTCTTCTTCGTGATTCGCTCTCAGAATAAGCGAAAGATCACAGCCACATCCAAGGTCTCTGCGACTGACCTCTCCAAACAACAGAAGAAAGTAGATAAGGTCATGGAAGAATATTCAGATATATTCTCCTCACCTATAGGGGTACCTTTGCACTGTCAGGTCAAGCACCCCATCGATATGACCCCCGATGCACCACTACCTAATGGGCTAGTCTATCATCACTCTTTGTTAGAGAAAGAGGAGATCAAGTGAAAGATCGAAGAATTGATCAACAAGGGGCACATCTGCCCCAACTCATCACCTTGCTGGAGCCCAATCGTGCTAGTACAGAAGAAATATGGAACCTGGCGACTCTGTATTGATTACTGGGCTCTGAATAAAATCACAGTCAGAAACCAGTAATTGATTCCCCGAATCGATGAACTCCTTGATCAACTCAAGGTGGACAAATACTTTAGTAAGATTGATATGAAGTCTGGCTACCATCGGGTCCCAATAGAACAAACAAATGTATGGAGGACCGCCTTCAAGTCAAAGGAAGGTCTTTTTCAATGGTTGGTCATGCCCTTTGATTTGAAAAATGCTCCAGCCACTTTCATGAGGATGATGGATGATTTCTTGCGACCATTCACCAATAATTTGGTAGTGGTGTACCTGGATGACATTCGAATTTACAACAAGACTTGGGCCGAACACTTGCAGCATATTCAGCAGGTTCTGCACACCCTGCGGCAATACAAGCTACAAACCAACTTGGAAAAATACTCCTTCGGTAAGGACAAGGTCCATTACCTGGGCTACATCATTGATCAACATGGTGTACATGTTGATCTAGCCAAGATCCAAGTCATCCATGACTTTCTAGACTCAACAACACTCACTGAGCTTCAGAGCTTCTTGGGCCTTGCCAATTTATACCACAGGTTCGTGTTGGGTTTCTCCCATATTGCATGGGCCCTCGGCCAAGTAAACAGGGGTGGTGGTAAAGAAACATTTACGTGGGGCTGGTCCAAACAACAAGCGTTTGATGATTTGAAGCAGCGCTTGTGCTCATCCCCAGTACTTTCGCTACTAGACCTACAACATCCCTTTAACATCGAGATAGATGCTTCAAACTATGTTGTGGGCACTATTCTCACTCAGCATGACCAACCTATGGCCTATCATAGTGAGACACTGTCAGATACTATCCGTAAGTACCCTACTTATGACAAATTAATGTACTCCATTATGTAAGCACACCGACAGTGGATACATTACATTCTTGGGAAGGAGACAGTCATACACACTAATCATAAGCCACTGCAGTTCATGCAGACACAAGGAAAATTGCAGAATGACCGCCATGAAAAGTGGTCCACATACTTGTAGCAATTCCACCTCAACATCAAGTATAAAACAAGAAGCAGCAATCACGTCGTGGCACTCACAACGGTGATAGACTATTGCGGGCATGAGATATATGGATGGCCCCAACTCTATGAGATAGACCCTAACTTTGCCACCACGTACAAAATGTTGTGTGAGAACGCAGTTGTCAATAATTTCCATCTTCACGATGGGTTGTTGTGTTGTCTGGGCCATATTTGTGTTCCATCAAGGGAGCAAGTGAAACTAATCTAGAAATCCCACTACAGTTGGGTGGCAGGACACTGCGGCATCGAAAAGACATTGTCGATTCTACAAAAACATTTATACTGGTCGAAACTTCGATGGGAGTTCAGCAAGTATATCAGGTCCTACAATGTCTTCACTATTACCAAACAAACCCCTAATAAACAAGGCATGTGCACCCTTTTTCCTATTCTTGATAGGCTGTGGGAATCCATCTCAATGGACTACATGTCGAGCCTCCCATTCACCAAGCGGGAAATGATTGTGTTTTTGTGGTTGTTGATCTCTTTCTAAGATGGCGATTCGGGTTTCCTGAAAGAAGAGTATCACAACAGAGGCCACTTCCAATGTCTTCTTTGAATGAGTCTAGGTACATTTTGGAATCCCACAAACCATTGTCTCAGATCGGGCTAGTTGATTTCTCAGCACATTCTAGTCGAGCCTCTGGTCACTGCTTGACACCAAGCTCACCAAATCCATGGCCTTCCACCCTGAGACAGATGGCCAAACCGAGGTTGTAAATCGAATGATTGTGCATATCCTTCGCATGTATAATTCAAAGCACCCAAGAACATGGGATGAGAGCCTTCCCTATGTCCAGGATAGCAACAACCAAGCCCTATATATCTTAATCGGCCACAAACCCTTTCAAGTGGGGTTGGGATTCCAACCGTTGGGTCCCATATATGTTGCACTTCCCCTTGCGGTCGCCTCGACCAACTCATCTCTTGATACAACTAAAGTTGAAAAATCCACCTGATTCATTGAGTGGATCCAACACATCTGCCAATAAGTTTAGGATATCCTACAGAAGTCCAATGACAAGTACAAACAACACCATGATCAACATCGGATGCTGCATAAGTTTCATGTGGGCGAAAAAGTTTGGTTTCACTTGCAGAAAGAATGCCTTACAAGACCCCATAAGAAGATTCACCCACTCTGTTATGGGTCATACACTATCACCAAGGCCTTGGGTGATAATTCTTTTGAGCTCAACATTCCTCCTTTCCTTGGCCTGCACCCAGTGTTCAATGTGGATCTCCTTCACCCTTATTTCCCACCATTATTGGATACCTCAGAAGTAGCATAACAACTGACACCAACTGAGCTCAACCTTGACTACATACAATAGGAATCCAATGGTCATATTGTGGATAGACAGATCAAGGGCACTCAACAACAAATAATCTAGCTTTATCGAGTCGTCAAAGCAGGGCAGCTCCTGCAGCAAGGCAAGTGGCTCACCCAGGGTCAAATTCAACCGAAATTTCCTCATCTGATGGGATACAATGGAGACCATTGATTCCTAAGGAGGTAGGATTGATCCATATGGATATCTATGGACATCAACCTTTTCCAACTGGCTCAAAATAGTTTTCTGACAATTGTGTCAATTTACTATTTTTAGCAGTTTTAACTTCTGGGGCCATTCTAAGGGATTGAATGAAAGTTTTTTAGGGTAGAGATCCTCAATTATATCCAAAGGAATTATTGAGCACCAAAACTTAATCTCCTCGATGATACCTTTCCAACGGGATATCACACACCTAAAATGGAGATCGTATGCAAACGTTACAACCCCGAGAAGTTGATGTACTTTCTGGGCCCACATGACTTTTGGGCGCTTCATCTCCTAGGGTTAGGTTTTTCGATGTCTAGCATTTTTGGAATTCTTGATTATTGTAAAATTCCTTCAGAGACTCATTGTAATCTTCTTCTTGCGAATGCATGCTGCCGCCACATCTCTTCTCAAAGATAAGTCGCCACCATTCCAGCAAGCTTGTTTCTGCTGCATTTTATAGTTTCAACTTATTTCGTTATTGAATAGAAAAACCAATTTTACTGTACCTCTGTTATTTTGTTTTAACAACCTGTTAATAATATGTATTCATTTTTTTCTGCTCATAAAACCCATATCAGTGGTATCAGAGTGGTCTGCTCCTTGTCGTCTTAATGCATGTCCCCAACGAGGTCGGACTACAAAGAGTTGGGTCTCGAGCTTGTTTCTCTTAAGGACAGAAGCTCTCGCACACCCAAGTGACCTCCCATGGCAAGAGAAAAGAATGATGATGGGACAGGAGATCCTTTCAAACTGTTGATTGAGGAAGCCCTCATGTAACAAAGGAACGAGATGATGGATAGTTTCATGCAAATCCTTAGGCGGCTACCAACAAGCGACACATCTTCTTTGAATGGAGGCATTGCCGCCTTCAAGGTACAAATAAACTTCGATATTCCTATATTTGAAGGTCAAATAGATGAAAATGTTGTAGAAAAGTGGTTGAATCTACTAGAAGGGTATTTTTCTATCCAAAACTTTTCGAATAGAGAAAATATTACTTTTGCACTCCTCAAAGTCATTCCCCATGTCAAAGATTGGTGGGAAACTTTCTGTGAGCAAAAGGAAATAGAGGAAACCTCATTATTTTTAGTTAGGGCCACCTGGGAATCATTCAGGGATGCTATTAAGGAACAATACTACCTTGTCAAAAGTTATGACGAATTTTATACCAAATGGACCACACTATGGCCAGAAAGAGACCAAGCAGTGCCAGATTTCACAAATATCTTCCATACCTTGTGCACCAAGTTGGGTATCAAATATTCAAAGAGATATATGGTGCTCAAGTATCATGGTTCTCTACATAGATACATCTAGACCGAAATGGAATTTCTAGACATTTCATCCTTGGGTGCAACCTACCGATATGCTGTCAAAATCGAGCAGAAGCTCAAACAAAAGACCTGACAATTTGGGCCTGGGAACCCGTCACAAAAAAAGACAGAAAAGGGGGGCCCCAACCCACTGAACAGAGGACAGAGAAAATATGGAAAGTATCAGGATAACTCGTCCAAGCCACAGGTAAAGAAGGACACCAGAAAGACAATGAAAGATACTGGAAAGTTGTGTGACTTCCATAAGATCCCTTGGCATAACATTGTTGACTGTCGCTCAAAGCAGTCAATGGTGGCCGAAGTGAAATCCTCTGAATCAGATGTGGATTCTGACTCTGAGCTAGAACTAGAAAGGGGAAGACGGATCATTGACGTGGAACCCAGTGCCATCGTTGCTATGACCAAGCTCCATCCTGGTGAACCAGACGAGCTAGAAGAAGGTGAGCGCCTCTTCCATTCATAGATGTGGGTAAAAGGCACCCTACTGCACTTCATCGTTGATAGCGATATCCAGAAGAACCTCATCTCAACAGAGGTCATCAAGGGGTTGGCCCCGCCAACAACGCCACACCCACAACCCTACACCATTGGATGTCTCCACCAAGAAAGCGATCTTTGCGTCAGCCAACAGTGTTGAATGTCGTATGACATCAAGCCCTTCAAAGATGACGTATTGTGTGATGTTTCTCCTCTCGAAGTTTGTGATGTTATTTTGCGCCAAACTTATTTATGGAAACGTCATGATGTATATGAGTCTAGGCCTCATAGTGTTATTGTTACTTTGAACAGGAAATTGTACAGGATACCTGAGGCAGTCCCACCTAGTGTTATTTCCTTGATCTCTTCTAAGAAATATAGGAAGGTCATCTCTCAGATGGGGAAGTTTTCCTTCTTCATGATTCACTCTCAGAATAAGCGAAATACCATAGCCACATCTAGGGTCTCTACAGCCGACCTCTCCACATAGCATAAGCAAGTAGATAAGGTCATGAAAGAATACACAGATATCCGCTCCTCACCTACAGGGGTACCTCTGCACTGTCAGGTCAAGCACCCCATCGATATTACCCTCGATGCACCACTACCCAATGGGCCATTCTATGGCACATCCGCCCTAGCTCATCACCTTGCGGGAGACCAATCATGCTAGTACAGAAGAAAGATGGAACCTGGTGACTCTGTATTGATTACTGGGCTCTGAATAAAATCATAGTCAGAAACCGGTACCTGATTCCCCGAATCGATGACCTCCTTGATCAACTCATGGGGGAAAAATACATCAGTAATATTGATCTGAAGTCTGGCTAGCACCAGGTCCTAATAGAACAAATAGCTGTATGGAAGACCGCCTTCAAGTCAAAGGAAGGCCTTTTGGAATGGTTGGTCATGCCCTTTGGTTTGACAAATGCTCAAACCGCTTTCATGAGGATTATGGATGATATACTACGACCATTCACCAATACTTTTGTAGTGTTGTACCTGTATGACATTCTAATTTACAGCAAGACTTGTGTTGAACACTTGTAGCATATTCAGTAGGTTCTGCACACCCTGCGGCAGCATAAGCTATATGCCAACTTGGAAAAATTCTCCTTCTGCATGGACAGGGTACATTACCTGGGCTACATCATTGCTCAACATGGTGTACATGTGGATCTAGCTAAGATCCAAATCATCCATGACTGGCCAGTCCCAAAAACACTCACAGAGCTTTGGAGCTTCTTGGGCCTTGCTAATTTCTACCGCAAGTTCGTGGTGGGTTTCTCCCATATTGCATGGGCCCTCAGCCAAATAAATAGGGATGGTGGTAAGGTGAAATTTGTGTGGGGTCGTCCCCAACAACAAGTGTTCGATGATTTAAAGAAACCCTGATGCTCAACTCCAGTACTTTCACTACCATACCTGCAA
>JASDQU010101846.1:227697-284716 GCA_032191745.1 Picea mariana
GTTCTAGATCTCGTTGTCTGTAGACTTGGAGCTCCAGAAGAACTTGGAAAAGAGTCGTTAAAGTGTGAACACTCTCGAAGCTTTGAATCGTGGATTGGATCCCAACTTTCGGCACCTGACGAATGTGGCGCCAGATCATGCAATTCAAATATTTGGTGCTCCAGAAGGCCATATATATAAATAAATTTGGGTTGAGAACTCCCAGAGGCCGAAGCCCCGGTGAGGATCATAGCCATCTCTTGGAGTGGACATGTGGACCTTTGATTGTATCCCTTGACGAGTTCATCAATTTGACACTCTGAGGGATTTGAGGTGTAACACTTTGAAAAGTTCTGAAGTCCATAGCTGCGAAGTCGATAGAGTTCATCGATATATGGAATAACCGAGAACCATCCCATCTGGTTCGGAGTTCGAATATCCGGGTACATACAGTGTGCAAACGGGAAGAATATTCGAAGCCTGAATTACTAAATTGTTTCCCTGCCACATATTCCAATGAGTGTTGTGGACCATTGATCCTTATAACCATTGTGTCGTTGAAAATCTTGAAGCCCGGGAGCTCCGAAGTCCTGTGTTATTATGACTTTTGAGTTTTTAGCCCATGGTCTTGGCCCATGGTCCCTTGAAGGACTTGTGAGTATCCAAGGGCTCCCAAAAAATGAATTTTTCATTCAGGAAGAAGGACTTAGGACCTCTGATAATTTTTTTAAGGGCTTAGCAGGGGCTCGAGAGATAATCCAGCTCTGGATTCGAATGATCCTAGACTAGGAGATTGTGCGGATCTAAGGAAGGGGTGAGGGCATGCATCAAGTGGTATCATAGCTTGATTTTGTCTGTAGATAGAAGGAAAGGAAGAAGTTTTTATCTGATACCATCAAGTGGTATTAAAGAGGATTTGTTTTTTATATATAACAAGAAAAGGAGAAATGACATAGTGTTGATGCTCTCTGTGTGAATAAATATTTTCAAGTGTATAGAAGACAACAGACAACCAGGTGGCCTAAAAGAGAAGCACCAATTGCATTCTTGAGGTAAAGAAGATCATGTGAAGATCTTGAGGTGAGAAATTGGAGTACATCANGAAGAAGTTTTTATCTGATACCATCAAGTGGTATTAAAGAGGATTTGTTTTCTATATATAACAAGAAAAGGAGAAATGACATAGTGTTGATGCTCTCTGTGTGAATAAATATTTTCAAGTGTATAGAAGACAACAGACAACCAGGTGGCCTAAAAGAGAAGCACCAATTGCATTCTTGAGGTAAATAAGATCATGTGAAGATCTTGAGGTGAGAAATTGGAGTACGTCAACCAAATAGAAAGGAGTGATCAAAAGAAGGAGCAAGTACACGGTGTGTGCCTACACTCAGTAGGAGGGTAAAATCTCAGAGAAGGTTCCAACAACTGAAATGGAGGCCAAATTTATCTCACAATGAGCAAGTGGAAGCTAAGAGACTTGCCATGAGGGAAAGAAAATAAAATATGGCTACTGAAGGCCAAAAACAAGGTCGAGGAGAAGACTATAAGAATATGAGAAGGGAGGATATGGAAATAGAGCTTAGGGATACTGGAGAAAGGTTCGACAAGATGATGTTGAGAACGAAACAAGAAGCATAGGGAATATGGAGGTATGAATGGCCCATACAAAATAAAGAAAAGTGGACTGTCTGAAGTTTCACTTATGCCCTCCTAGACTGTGGATTGATCTGGACTCCTAACTAAGTCCTTGAGACTCTCAGACAGTATGAATAAGGAGTTCTAGTAGGAGAGTAGGATGATCGAAGATCCATTATGATGATTGGAGGAATCAACATATTCCTGCCAAGTAGCCTAGTATAGGCTAGTGCATGTATTTCAGGTGCAAGAGAAGATAGAAAACTAGTGTAGACTGTCGTGGAGGAGAAGAAGGAGAAGACAATAAAATCTTCTCAACATATGAAGGAAGAGGAGCATTGTGATAAAATGCTCACTCATTGGGAGAAGGAGCTAAAATTGATCGAGGATTGGTTAGGGAATCCATAGACAGAAGAAGACTGCCAGAAATATGTGGTCATGAAGAGTGAAGAAAAATTCCATCATGAAGAGAAGTTGGATGAAGTTGGACTTGTACCAGTGCAAGGCAGGGATGATTTTAGGGGAAAAATTTAACTCATGGGATAATTTTCCATGGTTTTTCCAAAAATGTGATTCGTTATTTTAAAAATGATTTGCCCAAATTATATAGGATAACATTATTTTACCTTAAAAATCACCAAAATTTTATAAAAAGTATATAAAATACTTAGAAATTTCAATATTTAAAATAAAAATATCGCCAATCATTTATAGTTGACATATGAAGGATTAGTAATATTTGCCAAGGTTTCTACATTTTAAAATAAATTTCCATCCTTAAAATCATCCTTGGTGCAAGGAGATAACATGAGAGATGAGGAACTGGCAGAAGTTAAACTGTCAGAGGAAGTGACTAAGAAACAAATCTATAACATTGTTATGGAAGTGGATTCTGCAGTGGAGTCGCAAGAAAATTCCACAGGAAATAAATTCAGCATGGGGGATCAGGATACTTTTCCCTTCAATTAGAAAGAAGAGGAGATGCAATAGAAGAGCATGCTGTAGGACAAGATCCAAACAATGGACCATTTGGACAAATAAATATAGGATATAAGGAGATTGATGTTGGAATAAGAAAAGAATGAAGTCAAGACTAGATAGAGGTTGAACAGAAGAGGACCTGGAAGAGAAACATGACAACAACAAAAAACATAAACATAGCATAGGAGCAGATGGACAACACTATATTCAAGTTTGGGACCCTGGAGGATCTCAACAACAGAAGCAGGGTAGCCTTGAGTAGGATCTCATGTTTTTTGTCAGCATGGGAGTATGATGCAAGAGCATCGCTCCAACTCATATACGCATCAAAAAGGCAGAGAATGAGTGCACTAGGAGGGAACATAACCCAAAGAGAGATGTGCTGGTCCTCTCAACTTCTGAGATAAATTTAAAATTTTAAATGTAATTCAATGTGAATTAATGTTTGTAGGCTCAATGAAATCTAAGCCACTATCATTGTACACACCAAGTGTAGATTTTCCTTTAATGGCTGACAGTTAGGTAGATCCAGATCCTACTCAGACTAGATGTCAACTGAATGTAATTTATTGTGAGTAGGTGGAGGAAGGATCAATAATCCCCTCTTCTCTAAAAATGTCAATGTATTGAGAATTAGCATTAGTGTAATGAGAGATAGCAAAGAGAAATTAGATATTTAGATGTTAAGGAGAGGAGAAAGAGTTGAACACTCTGTTGCAGTCCATCCTTGTACACAATGTAAATAACATTCAATCTTAATACAAAGAGCATATTTCCCTGCCTATGAGTTTTCTGTGTGTATGTTCTATGAGTTTTCTGAATGTGTTTGAATGTTTACTCTGTGTTCATGAATGTTGTGAGTATATGAATGTTTCTTGTTGCAGTAGTAGATATAAATTGTCTATCTGTAGTTTTATGAGTAGTTTTGGGCTCTCACAGTTGTGAAAGGAGTGCAACTTAGAGTTTTTAAAGAACTCTAAGAGGATAGTGCAAGAAGTGTGTGAGAACGCGTCTAAGAGTTTTTTGAGGAATGTGCCAGGTGGGCACACAAAAACTATTATCAAGCGCAGAAGGAAAGGCAAGCGAAAGGAGTGCACCTACACTTAATAAAGTGTAAAATCTCATAAGGAAAGGCTCTGCAAGGAGTGCATTGAGCAGGCACAAGGACTTTGCGAGAATGTTGCTTTGAGTTTTGTGAGGAGATTTCTAGGTGGGTATACCAGAGTTATTGAACACTCTGAGGATTTACCACATAGAGTGTGTGAGAACTTTGCTTTGAGTTCTGTGACGAGATTCCCATGTGGACACATCAGAGTTAATGAACACTTTTTTAGATGGTACAAGGAGTGCACAAAACAAACACACTACTAAGGTGTTGGTCAAAGCTCATTGAGCGCAGAGTCCCAAGAGGGCATAAGAGATCATTTTGAGAAAAACAAGACTGAACCCTTTGAAGTTCGAGCAATTATAAGTTCAGGACAGTCTCTGCAGGTGTGCACAGAGGAGGAGAACCTTTTAATTTCGAGTTTGCAGAGAAGTGCAAGGTGTACGCATGATACTTCCTTAAGTCTCAATATCACTAGGGAAGTGCAAGACTACGCAAGTCTCAAGTCTCTATATTTCATTCTACAAACCATAGTATTTTCTTGGTTAAGTTGTATTTTTTTTCTTGTTATCATGATTCCATTAATTTTAATTTGTTATGGTATGGAGGTGTTAGGTAAGTGGAAGCCATTTATGGATATAATAATATTTCTACTACAATTACAATATAAATTAGGATATTGGTGTTATGGAAAATGACATATTTTCTCCGAACAGTGTTTGTTGTTTCTTTTACAATGAATAACGAGCTATCGAGCTATCCCTTGGAGTTTATGCCCCTTGTTTCTTAAGTATCTATTTTTTCTCTAGGATTTTTTTTTTTATCTTGATTTTATAATTATTTTTCGGTTGTTTTGTTTACGCTCGGAAGTGACTCCACCATGAGGACAGTTCATACCTATATTATTTTCCTTATTGGTGAGTATTGCAAGACTAAAAGAAGAAAGAGAAAAAAAATTGGCACACACCATACGAGACCAAAAAATATCCTCGTTATTCATGCCATGGTATGAGCTAATGTCAATTAATTTAGTATTGTGATATCAAATTATTGATATTTTGTTTTAGAAAAAAATTGAGTTGGATAGAATATTTATGATTTATAATTTGGAATAACTCACTTGTAACTAGAAACATATTCGTTTAAATATCACTTCAAATATATTTAAATAATATGTATTTAAATATCATTTCAATAATATTGTTTAAAATAATATTTGTTTAAATATTTAAGCTAGAGCTGAAATGATATTCATTAAATATTATTTTACTTATATTTAAGTATATTTAAATGATATGTTTTTATATATCATTTCAATAATATTGTTTAAAATTATAGTTGTTTAAATATTTGAGCTAGAGCTGAGATGATATTCATTTAAATATTATTTCACTTATATTTAAGTATATTTAAATGATATGTTTTTAAATATCATTTCAATAATATTGTTTAAAATTATAGTTGTTTAAATATTTGAGCTAGAGCTAAAACGATATTCACTTAAATATTATTTCAGTTATATTTAAATGATGTGTCTTTAAATATCATTTAATAATATTTTTTAAAATGTGAGTTATTGAAGTATTTGTTTAAATACTTGAGCTTGAGTTTAAATGTTATTAGTTTAAATTTCATTTCAATAATAACTAAATGATATGTGTTTAAATATTATTTCAATGATATTTGTTTAAATATTGGAGTTGTAGTGAAAATGATATTTTCAATATTTTTGTAATATTGTTGTTGAGATAGATAACAATATATTGTTTAATTAATATTAATAAAAATCAATATGTATAAAACACCTTATTGTCATGTTTTGGTCTTAATAGGGATTAATTCAATGAATAACAAGTGTAATATTGCTGCAAGTGCTTCATTTTGGCCACGTTTATATGGATATGAAGAGGTCTCCAAATGGATTCCACATTTGAAGTCTGTTTCAATTAAGACAACATTGTTTAAGCACGTGAGAGATGCCGAGTTTGGGAGGCATTTCAAATTTTAATGCCTCATGGAGAATTTTAATTAACACATGATGGATGAAAAAGGTTTTAGTGGTGAGGGAAGCCAAGTTATGGTTCTCAATTACTATCATGCTTACCTCATGTACACCACCACATTCATACTATGGATACCTTACAATACTTTCCCTAGAGAAATGGAAGATAGAAGAGTGTCATGCATCGAGCACTGGTGAACACAGAATATATTTCTGTGGTGAGTTTGATAAGCATGCCTTTCCAAGCAAAAATTGTCCTGTGCCCGAGATCATTGATGAACACCCCTCGGAACCGTACCAGGAGACAAACTTCGCCAAGTTTATAAATCTTCGGACTTCCAAGGAGTACAAAGAAAGGACATTCCTGGAATCCATAACACTTCATGGCCAAGACATACCGATTTAGTCACTACACCGAGACTCGCATTAGTCTCGAGCCCACACGAGAAAGGGTAAAATTTTCTCGAATCTCTAGAAATTTATTTTATGTTCATTAAATACTATTAAATATGTTTCTAAATCATTTCGATTTGATATGAATTTATATTGAGTGATACGTTAGATGGACCAAAGTGTTGTATTCAAACTTCAAAACGTTCACCAATATCTAGGCAGAATGGGGACTTCACATTCAACTATGTGAAAGGATTAGGATTTGTAATTGTAAACAATTCATTGCTTCAAAAAAAATCATTGTGTTCATAGAGAAACTTGCTACCGTTTATAATTATTTGGATTTCTCTGCAATGCTATCAATTTAATTGCAGTGGTTGGTGTTGATTTTTTTAATTTTTTTTATTGAAAATTAATTGGTAAATTTTTTCCCCTAAACTTTAATTGATTACATTTACCTCTGGTCTCTAAATTTAAGTGGTTACGATATGAAAAAATCTAAGTTGTTACGATCACTTACGATGAAAGTTACACAGAGATTTTTGTTTTCAATTGGTACTTACGAATTTTTTGAAAATTGCACTTCTTGTGTTAAATTGGGATTTAAACGCGAGCATCTTGTTTTAAATGGGGGGCATGATTTCTACAACGGAAACCAATAAGGAATATGAATTATCTGAAGTTAACAATAGAGTTATGAGATGAATACGATTTCATAAATTAAGAGGAAAAATGTGTTAGAGAAAATTGATAGATGGATGTTTCTTTTCATTATTTATTTTCCATATATATGTAGAATCTAAAAAATGGTTGAACATGGAAAGGGATTTTTGAACACAGATAAGAGGGAATTCATGACCATTGGACTCATTTTGGATTATGGTGATCCTACCACAAATACCCAGTCACCTCCACCTCCTTCTCTGTAAATCTAGTTGGCTTCTCATTGATATATAGCCATGGAGACAATCACGTGTATAATGAAACACATAACCACAATTATGTAGCTAATTAATAAAGATAGGCGTATTTCATTTACAAACCCTAATTCTAGAGTAAAGCCTAATTCTAACTTAAACCATAATTTGAATTTTTAAATAAAATAAGCATATCAACATTCATTAGCCACAATTATGTGGTTGTGCTAGCTATGTTTCAAGTTATGCAATACTATATTTAACAATTGATTTGGGTGGATAATTATATGGATAAATAGAATAGGTTTCCAAGAAGATAGGTTACAATTATGGGGTTAAGAGTAAGTTGTTAAATAATAATGTGTTGAATCTTTTCGATACATCTATTTTTTTTATATTATTACTTACACTAGAAATTACATTACAAATTAGAGTTTGGTGTTTGACCATTACATTACATGATGCCAACAATTTCTAGATAATTAGAGGAATGGGTTATAGTATTTATCAATAATACTATCTTAAATATTGCAGTACCTAAGTAATTGATTATAATTAAAAAAAATTGTTTATATTAATGTATAGGTTGTTGTATTATTGCATCCTTTCTATGTATTTGGATTTTGATTCTCTTTTTATTCTTTTGAGTATGAGGGATGATGTATTTGGATTTTGATTCTCTTTTTATTCTTTTGAGTATGAGGGATGAGTTCTTTATAACTGGAACCGATTTGTTTACTATGATATAAACATCCTTGTTGGTTTAATCCATATCCTTTATTATAGTATYTAATATGTATGCCATTTCTATACATGTGACCTTTATTGTATTCACATGATATAAATTGAGTTGGCTAAAATGGGTCCTATATATCGGCAGAGGGGAATTTACCTAATAAATGCATTTTCCTAATCATGCATTTTAGATAAGATTAAGCTCCTTATTATGAAATTGTATATGGACCTAGTATCTATTTTTCCGCAGCAAGATGAACAAAGTTAAACTTCAGAGAGGAATTTAGGAAACTTGGCCTAATAAATTCTTTTTTCTAATCATGCATTTTAGATAGGTTTAAGATCCTTATTATGCAACTATATATGGACTTAGTTTCTACTCTTCTACATCAAGACTAACAAAGTTAAACTTCATAAATTTTATGATAGTGACAATACATATGAACTAGTGTAAGAGATGATACAAGTAGTATCACTTTTTGTGAATTACCTAGATGGCATGTACATTAGATTCTTTCTTCATTGTTATAATGTGCTTCACATAGATAGATTAGTTATATACTTTTATGAAAGAGGTTTTTATACATGGATGTACATACGATAATAGGATATCAAATATTTGGTTTTGGAAAAAATTGAAGTTCTTCATATTTTTCTATAACTAATTAAGAAAAAGTTTATATTTAAAAAAAATAAAAATAAAAATGGTGATTTTTTTCCTAGTTAGATGTATTTGACAGATAGTATGTGGGTCGTTACAATTTCTACCCTTATAGTAGATATAATTTTACTTTCAACTTTCCTTGCCACATTGAAATAATTCTCCATGGATTTAGGTTAGACGAAACACACCTTATGATAACTTCTCTCCTTTAAAGTTGTTATAAACATATCTAACAAATTATCCTATGGAATATTATTTACTGACATTGAAATTGTTGAATATCCTCTATAATTGGATCTATTTTCTAGATAGTTGTTAATAGAATTTAAAGAATTTGTTTCTCTTAATATCCCCATAAAGTTCTATTAGTTCATCCATAAAAATGGACCAATATTCAATTGAAACATTTTTTTATTGATAAATACATTGGTATTGGATAAATTGATCATGCTCTAAATATAAGGATGAAACAATTACCTTTTGTAAAGTTGTCGATTTGTGTAGATAAAAGAATCTCTCGATCTGGAATATCCATGTAATAGGATCTCTACCATATCAATTGTTCATATCTTTCTTAGGAATTAAGTAATTAATTGGTCTTGATTTGAAACCTCATTGATGCAAATATTTAGGTGATGAATGATAAGGATTCTTGGACTGAATATTGATATTCCCCAAATGTGTTAAAATATTCCCCATATGTGAATGAGATTCAACAATTATGTTCTCCTAATTTTCATTTTTTTCTTACGTCACATTATCACTTTAAGGGAACCTCTCATCTATGGTATGTAAGAATATGGCTTCCAAGGTATTTTGTAATCGTTCCATATTTTGATCCACAAACTTTTCCATTTTATCTTCATCTTCCATATTTATTTCTCTCCACTGTTTCATCTTTTGATTCATCAAATTTTCCATTTTATTTTCAACTTCCATCTTTTGATCCATAAACATTTCCAATTTATCTTCAATTTCCCTTATATCAATATTTTGTGAATATGTGAAATCAGCCTTTTTTAATACATTATCATCCATGAAATCAACTTGGATACTGAATTGTGAACTAAGTCTTTACATTATTTAGGAGCCATGGATGAGTTCTTTGGATTTTTAAAATTTGTGAAACACATACATGTAAGAAAAAAAATACTTTGATTATAATTATTCTCTATTTTCTCTTTACCACACCTTTCCAATCATCTCAAATATCTCAAATAGATATTCCAATAAAAAATTTAATCAAGTTCCAAGTTAGCATACATTTTTAAAACCTTGATTATAAGACTATTCCACAAGATGACCTTCCACTTGATATAACTCTAAAATATCTACACCTAAATTTCCAAAATGTTGGCTTAGGGTAGCCTAATATGTATTATCTATAATTCCATAGCCTAAATTATGATGTACAAAGAAAAAATTATGGTAACATTCCCAAAAAAAAGTATGATTTTGTCCATTTTAGAAGAGTGAAAATTTATGGACTACCGCTTGTCCCAATTTTTAGATTCACTTATAAAATTTTGATATAAATACTATGATTTGTACTCTAATAAATAAAATAGATGGTTCTAAATTTGTATATTTATAGAACCACAATATATAAATATTTTATCTATAATGCCTTATAGAATGATAATATATAAATTTGTATATTTATAGAATCATAATATATAAATATTTTAGCTAGATTGGATTTGTGACTAGTAAAAAACCTTAATTTTCACGAAATGAACCTTAAAACTTATAGACAACCATATCTTGAATTTTTTTATCACCGGTACTTTTCTATGTTGTTTCAAGATCTCCAAAAAATTATTTTTGAAACATTTCCCCCAAAACGTTATATTGAAAATTCCAGGATGACTCCTTTGAAAGAGCCAAACCCAAGGATGACTCGTTTGTAAGTACTCATTGGATGCCTAATTTAATTATACATGCAACGAATTCCTAAACTTGAAATTCGAGTAAACTTGTAAGAAAATATCTCAAAAATATGATTAAATTTGTTTTTTTTTTTTCTCTTTGTCCAAAACTATTTACCTTTATGGTTGACACCATTATATTGAAACCTATTGAATGTTGATAGCACATTTTTGTTTTCTGAGGCCCATTTTTTACCTCAAAAATTATATAATGCTAGAGAAACTATAAAGCTACTCCCAATATTCATAATCAAGACAAATCTTTTACTCAAGGTAGAAATTCCCCACATCAAACAATAACCAACCCCCAAACACAAGGGATTCTTATCTCTTTTCAAAATTTTCCAAGCATAATAATGTTTCCCAACATTGGCTCTTGTATTTTCCCTTTTTTTTAGAGATCATGAAAGGGAGAAATCAATCTTATGGGTGAGATTACAAATATCACAAAGTGGGTAAAAGTAAATCACAATTATTTTTCCTGGACCCTTCTTATCCTAGTTAACTTAAGTAATTTTTCAAGTTATTTCCCCTATAATAAGGCTTCCTAAGCACTAAAGTAAGGTGGTAAACTTCATTATATAGGATCCCCTTCCGTTGTATGCGATTCTCTCTCTTACTCGTTGATGTCTTAACTTATAACAAATTATATTTTTTCTAATAATACCAATAGATGCATTGTCCTCTTAAACATCAAGGATTAAAGAGTATCATGATAAGAAATTATATAATCTACAATGTATGTGCATTAATAAGTAAAATACTCACTATTAATATAAGTATATAACCATGATATTCATGAAAGATGATTATGTTGGAACATCAAACATTAATAGTTCATCATACATCTCTTGGATTTCGTCAGTCGGGTGATTGAACTACATATGGATAAAATTGGTCAAGTGATTGACCATAACTACATTAGTCGTTCTAGTAGTAAATGTTCTTGTTGGTAGGATAGTATACCAACAATTGAAGATAGTCGGGCAATGGATCAACCAACCTAACAATTGACTATGACCTAGACGCATGGATGGTTGGGTTGAGCATCCTTGTTGAGATGACTTGACACAATGGATTTAGAATATTCAACTCTAAGAATTGATGGTTACATGTGGACATGATCTTCCTGACTTTGTGGAATATAGTTAGATATTGAGTCTATAAATAACAGTCCCCATGGGTCAATATCATCAATTGATCGAGTTGAAATAATATGAAGATATCGAGCTGTAATATGCACTATGATGTTTTGATCACAATGCACTTTGATTAAGTGTTGTAATGGTGTATTTAGACACCAACTTTGTCTTCCAAGTTTTATTTCCTCATTGATTATCTACATAATTTTTTGTCTGTTTCATACAAGTTCCATCCCTTTCCCAACACGATATCAAATTTGATGGCTTAAAACCTCGATGTGTTATTTGCAAACCTTTTTGAGTTAGATATCTTGTGTGATAGAATTTTTGTCTATATATCAAATATGGTTTCGAAGACTAATATTTTTTTTCTAAATATATCAAATTACACAATATGTGCACCGTATATGGAAACCCTATCGAAGAGTAAGGAACAACGCTAGTATACAAATATTGTGATTCCAAATCCAACAGATGCCCAAGAAAAGTTCATTGTTGATGGAAAGAAGTTTGAGGCTATGGGGGTCATCATGACCTACATCTCATGGGAGATTCAATTTCACCTCAGTGGAGTCAACTTCCCGCATCTATTATTGAAGAATATGAAGTCGTTGTATGACCAAGTCAAAGAGAGAAACATCATGTGATTGGAGAAAGAGTTGATCTCTCTGGATTCACATTATTTTGATAGAATAGAGAACTATTTGGAATGTGTCAAAGCCATCCATTTGAAATTGGTAGAATGTGGAATTAACTATCAAAACAAGGATGGAAAACTCATTGATCTAGTCCCGTTGAAGTTGAGAACACCATTCGATGTATTTGTGTTGACTTTCCATGAAAACTGAAAAGAACACAAGAATTATGGTAAGGATTACAAATTTGAATATTTCTTTGGCATTTTGATCACTCATCAACATAGATTGCTTTAATAAGGAAATATTGGTGGTAAAATTCAAGCCCATTTTCTCAACGGAAAGAGCATGTTGGGTCCCAGGGATAGAGTACAGTTTGATGCTTGTACACAGAAACATGAATACCATAACCAGAAACCTAAGGGACAAATAGTGAACCACATCATAGTCTAAATACAAAGACTTGTCAGTATTGTGGAAATACTGGACATCTGGAAAAATATTTCTATAAGAAGCGAGAAGTTTAGAGAAGAAGGTTAAACACCTGGAAGAAAATTCGTCCTCCGAATGACAACTTCTTGATAATTTCACCTTCCAAATCATAACGTATTCATCATTGTTTTCTCATTCTGCAAAAAATGAATCGGTAGTAGACTCTCAGTGTACTCATCACATGGCTAAGGATGCCTCCTTGTTCATATGGTTGGATGAATCTAAGGAGAGGAAAATATAAGTTGATGATGATTTTTCTCTGGATGTTGCTCGTGAGGGTGATGTTAATTAACGAGATGGGAAAGTTATAAACATCTATGATGTGTCAAACCTGAGGGTCAATTTGTTTTCTCTTGCTTAACTAACACAAATAGAAAATATTATTGAATTTTGGCCAGAGCGGTTCTATGTTGGCGATTTAAAGAAAGAAAAGTCATTTTTTGTTGGTAGAATTCTTGACTTGACCGAAAATTTATATAGATTGTGTGACATGAGTCGATCTAACATTAAATCAACTTCTCATGTTTCTCACATTGATGAGTGAAGTCAATTTTGGCAGGAATGACTCAGACACTTGACTTTTCGAAGTATGCAGTCAATGGAAAATTAGAACATGGTTGTTGGTTTACCCAACGTGTTTCCCCATGAAGGAGTTTGTAAGGTTTTTGTGACTAGGAAGAATCATCAGTCACTGTTCGACTCTGGAAAAGCATGGCAAGAACATAACCTATGGATTTGGTTCATAATGATGTATGTTTCATCAATATAACTTCATTGATAGGTGTAGTATATATTTTTACATTCATTAATGATCCAAGTGGATATCAATGGTCACCCACCTTTTCCAACTGGCTCAAAACAATTTTCTGACAATTTTGGTAATTTACTATTTATAGCATTTTTTAACTTACGGGGCCATATTCAGGGCCTAAATGAAGGTTTTTCGAGATAGAGATTCTTAGTGATTGAAAAAGGCTCTTATTGAGGATCCAAAGTGAATCTCCTCAATTATACCTTTCCAATGAGCTATCATGCACCCCAAACAGAGGTAGCATGCCAATGTTACGCCCTCGGGAAGTTGATACACCAAACTACCCAAAACGGGGCCCACAAAACTGTTGGCTTTTCATCTTCCAGGGTTAGGGTTTTGGATTTTATTTATGATAAAAGGGTCTTTCGAGTGTCATTTTAAAATCATATTCTTTTGAATGCGAGTAGAAGACACATCTCTTCTCAGAGATAAGTTGCCACCATTCTAGCGAGTCTTTCACTCTGTATTTTTACAGTCTTTGTACATTTTCACTCATTAATAGAAAATTGTGTATTATCGCATCTTTGTGTTTATGGTTGCATGTCTGATACATTTATGTTATATTATTGCATATCTGCGATATCTATGTACAATGCTTTATTATATCTCCTCTCTCGTTTTGTGCCAAAAATAATCCGGATTAGTGGTATCAGAGTAGGCTTCTCTTGATCATTTCTCAGTGCATGTCACCGACGAGGTCCAAGTATAGCAAGTTGGGTCTCGAGCTTGTATCTCTTGAAGAAAATATCTCTCGCACATCCAAGAAACCCTCCATGCTGGAAGAAAATAAAAATGGTAGAGAAGATGATTCTATTAATCTGTTGCTTGAGCAAACTCTCACGTAACAGAGTGACAAAATGATGCCGAATTTTTCCCACATCCTTCAACTCATATTGATAACAACAAGAACGTATTCATTAAGCAACCATGTTGGAATTACCTCTCCTTTCAAGGTACAAGTTAATTTCGATATTCCAATATTTAAAGGATAGATAGATGCAGATGCCTTAGAAAAATGGTTAAATCTACTAAAAAGTTATTTCTCTGTTCATAATTTCTATTATAGAGAAAATATAAACTTCACACTCCTTAAGTCTCTCCCCCATGTCGAACATTGGTGGAAAACATACTGGTAGAAAAGTTCCAGAGAGGATTCTGGAATATATGTGGTCGATCCCAATTGGGATTTTTTGTGGATGCGATAAAGGAACACTATAACCATGTTGGAAACTATGAGGACCAATACATGAGATGGAACACACTTCGGAAAGAGAGAGGCCAAGGAGTTATAGAGTTCACCATTACCTTCCATACCTTGTGCACCAATATGGGTATCAAAGACATCGAATGACATTTCATTCTGAAATACCGTGGGGCTCTCACAGATACATCCAAACTGAAATGGGTTTTCTAGACATATCATCACTGATTTCTTCTTATCGAGATGTTGTTAAAATTGAGTAGAAGTTTAAGTACCAGAACAAACGAGAGTTTGGGTATGCAAATTTGCAACACACAAAGTATGATAAAGAAAACCCTAACAAAATGCATCCCAAAATCCAGTCCAAGCCACAGGAAAAGAATGGTCATGGAAAGACGAAGAATGACACTAGGAAATGGTGTAACTTCCACAAAATCCCCTGGAAGAACACTGATGAATATCGCTCAAAAATATCATTGGTAGCCAAGATAAAATACAAGGAGATTAAACCTAATTATAAATTTGATTATGAAAATACTGATTAAAGACAGATCATTGACACAGACTCCATTTCTATTGTTGTGACTGCAACAATTCAACCAGTAGAACCAACAGATTATGAAGAAGGGGAGTTGCTTTTTCATTCACAGATGTGGGTGAAGAGGACCCCACTTCATTTTATTGTTGATATCGGAAGCCAAAAGAACGTTAGCTTAGCAGAGGTCATCAAACAGTTGGGATTGTCGATAACACCACACTCGCAGCCATACAACATCGAGTGGCTTCGCTAGGGATGAGATATTCGTGTTAGTTAGAAGTTTCGATTTGCATTGATCCAGGTGTATATTGGTGGCCACCCACCTTTTTCGACTAGCTCAAAATAGTTTTTTGGCAATTTTGGCAATTTACTATTTTTAGCAGGTTTTAACTTCTCGGGCCATTTTGGGGGCCTAAATGAATATTTTTCGAAATCGAGGTTCTCAATGATAATAAAAGGTATGATTGAGCCCCCAAAATGAATCACCTCAATTATACCTTTCCAACGAGCTATCATATGCCTAAAATGAAGATCGTATGCAAAAGTTAAGACCCCAGGAAGTTGATGTACTAACTTACCCAAACGGGGCCCACATAACTTTTGGCGCTTCATCTCCTAGGGTTAGGTTTTTGGATGTCTAGGGTTTTTGGCATTCCTTTTTATTGTAAAAAGGCCTTCAAAGCCTCATTGTAATCATCTTTTTGCAAAGGCGAGTAGCCGTTACATCTCTTCTCAGAGATAAGCTGCCACCATTCTAGCGAGTCTTTCACTCTATATTTTTACAGTCTCTGTACATTTCTTTCATTAATAGAAATCATGTATTACTGTATATCCATGTTTATGGTTGCATCTCTAATACATTTATGTTATATTATCGAATATCTGTGATATCTCTGTGCATTTATTTATTATATCTCCGATCTCATTTCGTGCTGAAAATAATCTAGATCATGCATACAACATCCAATGCCTCAAGGACGAGGTATTATGTGATGTTTCCCCCCTCGATGTATTTGATGTTCTCTTGGGTCAACCATATATGTGGAAGCGCCATTTTATTTATGAGTCTCGACCCCGTAGTGTCATTTTTACTCTCGGGTCATCTCTATAGGATTCTAGAGGTAATTCCAAGTATTGTCCCACCTAAACAGTGTTGGAAGGTTGTATCTCATACTGCAAAATTTATCTTCTTCACAGTCTATTCAAAGCTTGAACAAAAGAACACAACTGCATCTTCAATCCAAGCTCCTTTTATCCAACAGAAGCAGGTTGACAAGATTGCAGAAAAGTGTAAAGATTCCATCTGCACACAGGCATATCATGTGTCGAGACTGGTTAAAAAGGTCAGACCCTTCCAGCCCCAAATTCATGACAACCTTAAACAAGCTAAGAAGTGCAACATCTCCAACAAGGAAAGAAACTCATCAATATGCAGATTCAACAAATGCTTTTCCCTCTCTCCCGAGGACTCAACGCAATGGACACCATTTCTTCCTAAGGAGGAAGGATTTATCCAGGTGGATATTGGTGTCCACCCACCTTTTCCAACTAGCTCAAAACATTTTTCTAGCAATTTTGGTAATTTACTATTTTTAACAGTTTTTAACTTTCGGGGCCATCTTGAGGGCCTAAATGAAGGTTTTTAGGGATCGATATTCTCAATCATACCCAAAGGCTTTATTGAGCCCCCAAAATGAATCACCTCTACTATACCTTTCCAACGATCCATAATGCACCCCAAACAAAGATCGTATGCCAAAGTTACGCCCCGAGGAAGTTGAGACATTGAACTGCCTAAAACGGGGTCCACAAAACTGTTGTATTTTCATCTTTTAGGGTTATGGTTTTGGATTTTATTTATTATAAAAGGGTCTTTGGAGCCTCATTTTAAAATAATCTTCTTGTGAATGTGAGTAGCAGACACATCTCTTCTCAGAGATAAGTTGTCACCATTCTAGTGAGTCTTTCACTCTCTATTTTTACAGTCTTTGTACATTTTCGCTCATTAATAAAAAACTTGTGTATTACTGTATCTCTATGTTTATGATTTCATATGTGATACATTTTTTTTTATTCGATATCTTAGATATCTTTGTACATTTCTTTATTATATCTTTGTTGTTATTTCATGCCGAAAATAATTTGGATCAATTAATGACTTCTCTCACTTTACATGGGTCCATTTTGTTAAGAATAGGAACCTTGTGTTTGAAAAGTTTAAAAGGTTTTGAGCCTTTTCTCAAAAGAAATGTGATTGACCCATCAATTGCTTGAGATTATACAATGGGAGTGAGTATGTAAATTGCCCTTTTGAAGAATACTTGGTTCGATCTAGTATTGAATGGAAGTAGTTGGTTCCTCACACACCTTAGAATAATTCCATTGTAGAACCCAAGAATTGGAATTTGGTTGAAATGGATAGATTTTTTATGCAAGATAAATATTTTCCTCCTTGTTTCTGGGCTAAAGTAGTGTATTGTTAAAAATATCTAATCAATCACTTCTCGACTCTAGTTGACCAATGGTGTGGAAACAAGCCTTCGTTCGACCACCTCTATGTTTTTGGACATCCACTTACATTTCTAATGATTGCATAAATAAATTGGATACAAAAAGTCATGCTTGCATCATGATGGGATACTCTAAATATTCAAAATCCTATAGATTGTTTAATCCTCTGAAATGAAAAATTATTATCAGATGAAATATATGGTTTGATGAAAAGTCTTTTGGAATTAATTTGTTGAATACTTCCTCTGATTATTTCATGAAGATCCCTTTGATGTTGTCTTCGACATTGGTTCTCGTACTGCATATTTTAGTGATTTGAATGAACAGTCAAACTTTGTTCATGTTTCGACTAGACAGTCTACCTATGAGTTGACTAGTGCATCATCCTCTATTTCGATTGGTTCACTGACTAAATATACTCTTATTTATGATCAATCTATTGCAATGAACTGCATTTTACCATGGAAACATAGAGAAAATGATAATGATAAGAATAGGATGTTGTTAAACCTACAAAATTTCCTACAACAAGAAGGAACAAACAAAGAGATCAATTTCAAAATAAAGATTTAAAACAAAAATAAAAGAAGCAATATGAAAAGAAGACTAGAAAACCCAAATCATTGTTATGGATCCATCATTTACATTGAACCCAAATTTTTCATGACATTTCAAATAGATTGAAAAAAGAAGTGAGATAGTTGCAAAGCAACTAGTCTTGCCAAAGAGAGGGTGACCACAAGTCTAAGGAAGCTCCATCACAACTCTAGTCAGGTACTCATATGCCTAGAACCTATGTTCAGAGAGGGGAATTAGGGAGTGTTTTTTTAAGTCATTTGAAAAATTCGTTTCTCAAGTGAAGGAGCTTACATTTTTATTTTTATTTACACCTATTGTTCAAGAGGCTCCATCATATCCTACATAACTCTTGTGTAAGGGGATTGATCATAGCATATAGAGTCTGATATGCTTTGTGCGTTAGAACTGTCGTAGCTCCATCAAAACTCCCATTAAAGTTTAAGATCCACTTTGTCTATTGTTTAATTGATTTTAATAATAAGTTTTCCAGGGTTCCATATGACAGGAACACATAAATAAACATAAATTTTGAAGAAGTATTTTCCATAATCAATGCTCATTTTAATCAAATAAAATCTATCATGTAAATAGATATACATTTATTGTAATTTTAAAATATATGTTAGAAAATATAGTGAGGAATTCCAAATACTTAATTGTAGCTATAGAATAATAAAATAAGTATTACATTAACAATACCTTTTAACATTTATTGGAAACCTAATCTACCTTTTAACATTTATTGGAAACCTAATCTACTGTTAAAAAAATAAGAATATCTAAAAAAATTAACTTAATTCTAGTATTTTAGGATATATATATAATCTTAAGAGGTTCAATTGTTTGTTTACTAAGTACACAAACGCTTGTAAAACAGTTTGCTTCTGTACATAAAAAAAAATACACCGCTGCTTATAGTCCAGCATGCAGTATTTCATTTGTTGCTTATAGTCCGTGCTAGTAGTTGATAAGATAAACTGTATTTTATATTTGTTGGACAATTGGAATAGCCATGAACGAGGATACTAACAAATAGTTTAAAAAGATGTTTACATCAGGAAATATGCAGATATTCATAAAACTACATACATTATATTTGTATTGAATTGAGATGTCCTCATTCAGAACTTTTACAATGTGAATAGACCTTTACGAGTGCGCGAACACAATTAAAAATTTTGGAAAGGTACCCACTCCGCAATTAAATTCAATAGGAGCAATCAACCCGCAGGTGAAATATTTACGAGCGCACCAGCATAATTAAAAAATGGAAAGATAACAACCCTATGAGTCTGTCTCCACCACAATTTCCAATGCCGCTTGTGTAGCATGCACGCTCTATTTAGTAATGTGTCGATTTTGATGATGTGGTAGGTTGTAGGGTAGCATGGTCTATGGAAAACAATCCACACCGCTAGCGAGAATAAATGTGAGATTCACTTTTTGCTGTATGTACAAGGATGACCAGCGAATCTTGGTCCCTCTGGATATCATGAGATACGATAATGAGATACAATGATATCATACTCCTAGAATGCGAGGAGAACATGAATGCTGGCAATACTTCTACTTATTTTTCAAGCATGCCCGCCATGGGACATCGCTACGACTATATGATGAAGGTAGATGACGATATCTACATGAAGGTAGATGACGATAAGTTGGACGAGTCGTGGAGGCCTCTATCTAGGGAGGACACTTACTATGGCTTTACTATTCCCTTTGATAGCCAGGATCTCTTCAGGGAGTACATGGCCGACATGGGGTATGCTCTTTCTTGGGATCTGGTGGAGTGGATACAAAGTTCCCCCATTTCTAAGAATAAGAGTTATGGGGGTAGAGGATATGGTTATTGGGATTAAGTTGAATGAAGGATGAACGGATTCAATTTGATGGTAGAAATGGAATACCAACTGCAATTCAGAGACCACAACACCATCAATATTAAATTACAGTTAATTGGCATAAATGGAGCCTAACACCAAATAAATATTTACAGTTAATTGGCACAAATGGAGCCTAACACAAATAAATATTCTTTCCCTTCAATCCTGTATTCTCAGAAAATGTAAATTTTATGATACCTTGATGTCGCTGATCATTGAAGAAAAAGTAGCGTTTTGAAATCAAAATAACAATCCTTGACACTATATTTGATCAATTTATCATGTTATTGAAAGGAAATTATAAATATTTATTAGTATATCATTGATTTAAAGTTATTTACACTTTGTCGTTTATTATGAGAAGTGCATGAAACATTTGTTTCTCCAAACAATATGGTGCAGGAAAGCAACTAATGTATTAGTTAAACATTGAGTTAAAGTTATTTACAGTTTGTTATTTATTATTAGAAGTACATTAGTTTAACATTGAGTTAAAGTTATTTAGACTTTGTTATTTATTATTAGAAGTGCATGAAACAATTATTTCTCCAAACAATATGGTGCACGAAAGCTACTAATGTATTACACTTTGTTAAAATTGTTTACACTTTGTTATTATCACTGAGTTAAATTTATTTACACTTTGTTATTATTAGTTGGTATGTTTTGCACTATCAACTTCATTCAATCTACCACCCGATTTTTCAACAAATGTTACAGGTTTCTCAAATATTTTTTATTCATGTTTAAATTATAAAAACTTTTTATTATTTTCTGAATTAGCTATTCAATTTTACTATTAGTTAATATAACGACGATGATGGGACTAAATACCAAAATAAGCCATTGGGTTGTTAAGAGGTGTGCACTTAATTATGTATGTCATACACAACACACTACTCGATGCCTGCAAAGCTTAAGCTTTCAAGGCCCTGACCACTACTTACAATCTGCAATGACACTGATAATCTATAAAACCCATCGCTTTGCAGCTCACTACCTTGCCACCTAGTCACCGACCTCGCCCCATACTCACTACCTATTCATCTCTTTCTCTACACACTTCTAAATATTATAAACAAGTATATTTTCGAATTTCATTAGAGTCATACATAATATTTCATCTTTCTCTTTAGGGAATTGAACTCAAAGTTTATGAAGCACGAAAACTTACCATTGTGTTGCAAGAAGTTCATTATCAATATTGCATGATGACGCATTCAACTGCATAACCATCTATAATATGGAAGTATGGAAGTAAATGACTATATATTCAAAATTGTTGTCGATCAGGTGCTTACTAAGGAAAAAATGATGCCCCGTTTAGTAGTTGTGAAATGCATTTTGATTATCTGAATGCAATTTTGTTACAAGGAAAATTTCTCTATGGATACGGGTAAACCACAAATGAACTCTAATATCAAGCATGTTATATAAAAAAATATGCTATCAAGACAAGGTAAAAGGCTTACCTCATCCAGACATTCGATGAATTCCACTCTTGAGCACTTGACCCAAAGCAATGCACCTGTAACTAGTCCTCAACAACCAAGAAACATAAGCATATGGCCATAATATATAATGTTAGCGCATTTAATAGCATAATCCATCAACATTCATAACAAATAAGCCCATGGAATAACAATTCTAATATTCACAAGATATTAATTGGATGAGAAAAGAGTATTTCTATTGAAATGTAACTAGCGAAAGTGAATGAATTACAAACTTCCGTGTCGGGACGGTTCAGAACCAAGAAACTAAGTTCGTTCCAGCAGGGCCTCCACCACTTCAATCCTCCACCAAAGGAAATCTCATATAAGAGAGAAAATGAGGTTCTCAATCAAGTAGGGAAGATCTTGGGGGTTGAACAATGTGTTTAGACATAAAGGACAAAGGGGTGCAGACTCAATGTGAAGTGAAGAATTTCTCTAGAGTAACTTTGCTCTCAAAGTTGAATTATTATCCTTTTTTCCATAGCTCGGATTTAGCCCATTTGTAGCCCTCAAGGAACTGCATGGTCCATTTGGATCATTTCCAGTATATGGAAGGCCAAGGATCATTGATCTCATGACGTGACATGGAAACCCGACATTATTTTTTTAGTTTTGGGCACAAATCTCGATGTACGCAKGTTGTAGTGGTGCAACATGCATATACACATGTTGTAATATAGGTAGGGCACATATATATGGAAAAAACATGTTTTTATCTCTAGGATTTGCAAACGGGGACTTCAAGTCTGCATAGTGAAATGGAAAAARACCCTCTATGAAAGATTGCACAGGRTGAGGCAAATATTCCTATAACAACCCCAGCTGTGAAATACATTTGGTTTATTTGAATGCAATACTAAACCACAAATATTCTAGTCCTTCATTTGTTCATACCATGAAAACTTCTAGTTSAGCACCACACTAACAATCAAATATATATTCCTTGTAGCAATAGATTCTAAGGATGATGATAATAAGTCCACCAATATCAACCTAGCACCTAAATCTTCCCCTATCAGATGGGATCAACACCGACATAGAAAGAAGTATGTTATTTGCTCTCATATGAAGTAAATCATAACATATAAGTATATATACAGTAATTGTTTCACGCAAAGTATATAGTGATTACTCTTAGATGTGATGTTATAAGTCACTTGTTTTAGTTGAATTTGTATGAGCGCTTGATTCTACATACACGACATCATCAAAGCTTGAAATTATATCTATTAGATGTTAGTATGTTTCAAATTATAAACAACTGAAATTTGTATTCAATTGTTTAATACTAGGGTAAACTAAGGTTGTAAACTAAGGCCAACACCATATTTCCACCTTAGTGAACTCTCTATTCTCATTATCGATTTCACCTAATCAATTTTCCTCCCATACATAATATATGATAATCAACTGATTCTATATTTACATAATTTTATTTTAACACGTAAATTAACAATATAATGACAATGCTCTAATTAATGTTGTGAACTCAACCTGTTCTTTACAATACACCATCAATAATAACCACAACTTACATGTTTAAAGAATTCACATACATGAAAAAAAAATAATAATCATTTATATCCTTAGCAAACTAAATCCACTAAATTTTGTGCATCTTTTTTACTTCTCCAAGTAGTTTCCATAAATTATTATATTCAACTAGGTATAACATTATCGGGCAATATGATAATTTTATATAAATCTTTATACTCTTTCTCTCCGTTTTCAAAGCCCCATTAATACCTAATGGTTATCAACATTAAGTAGAACTATGAGAACCAAGAAACAATTAAGTTGTTTGATGATTATTTTTTTAGCAAATAATTTTTCATTGAGATGGTTCCAATGTAATCTTACCTGGGAAAGAAATAGGTAAAGCATGCAAAGCATAGTGTGCAAAGAAAACACATTCATCTTTTAATTCGACTTTAAAATTAAAACTTTGCCAAAAAAAAAAATTAACTATAAATTTTTCTTTAAAATTTTATGAAGAAATCTACCATTCCAAGCCTCATAAATTATTGATGCAAAATTTCATAAAAATGTTGCTCAAACTGTGTATTGCCACTTGAGTGTAAGTTCTGCTTGACCAACTCTAGCCAACCCAGATACTGCATTATTGGGCTGTTGAAACAGCTCATTTTGTTGGCACATGGGAAGGCAGTTCTTGTACAACACATTGCAAACATAACCAACGATAAATCAAATTCAAAACCAAAAACTAAGCATGATAAACACTAGCACAACCACATGATTGTGGTTGATGAAGGCCGAAAGGCTAATTTCATTTACAAACCCTAATTAGGGTTTCCATGTAATATATTTTTTGCTAAAGCCCCCCTTTCCCAAAACATTTTTGTCCCTGAATCCACTCGTGGTGACGCTGAGCTCCGTGTAAGTGAATCTATGGGGCCAGAATTCCTGCTCCCATCCTTCTATCTTTTCTCTATATTTCCCTCTTTTGATAAACACGACAGTAACCACCAGCAAGAAGACAACAAGATCGGCTGCTGTAGCACTGGCTATGAATCGCCCTCTCCAACGCTTGGAACGCCTGAGTTTATACTTGTTGGAAGACGACAGGAGACTCGAGATATAAAGTGGGAGTGTCGTGCCTTCCGTCGTGAAGCTCCATGCAAGAACGTAATGGTCTTCGAAGAAATTGCCCCCCTGTACCCGCTGAAAATCCAACGAACATCTACACTTGCAGAACGCTTTGTATATCGATTTTCAGAGACATGAGGGGCTTCTGCGGTCTCGGCAAGCCGGCCAATGTTATGGTAATATTGAGCGTCTTTGAAGATGGTCGTAATCGATATAGGCCTGTATGTGGCCGTAAACGCAACGACGCCCAACTTAACCACTGCGTCCAGCTACCACTGCCGTAGCTACCACTGCATCCAACTACAAACGCTTAATCTCAAGGAAGATGGCAATACAGAGTTTTATACATATTAATTTTTCTTAATCAGTTAACCTGTCAATCAATGGTTAGAGAAGTAATTTCTTAATCATATTAAGTAAATGTGAAAAAGTAAAAAAGGCAACGGAAGCATTTAGAAATGCAATGAAGTTATGAGCATTAAATTTCATCCATTGATTAGAGAGTACGACTAAGAATATGCCAGCATCTTCAATTGTTAACCATAAGATTAGAATTTTAGATTAAAAGGTGATTAATTGTGCCCATTGTCAATAAGTGTATGCCTTTCGGCGTAAATATATGAAGGTAAAATAGACTCGCTCCTTCTTACCACCTACCTTGCATGAGAGGGAATGCGTGGCGTCCTCTTTTTTAAAACCATTTTGGGTGCCAAGGTTTTTTAACCAACGTGTTTCCGAGTGCTTTCAATATTGTATCGACTATATTATATTGAAACACATTAATAATTTAAAAAAATTTAAATAAATAAATAAACAAATTAAAATAATATTTTCTTTATAAATGTTTACTTTTAATTTTATTTATTGAGTTTTAGTTACTACATTACACATTTTTCATATCTACAAAATAAAAAAACACACTCTAATATAAACTACTTTATATTGAAACACATTAATAAAACATTTTTTTATTGATAAATACATTGGTATTGGATAAATTGATCATGCTCTAAATATAAGGATGAAACAATTACCTTTTGTAAAGTTGTCAATTTGTGTAGATAAAAGAATCTTTTGATTTGGAATATCTATGTAATAGGATATGTACCATATAAATTGTTCATATTCTTTTTAGGAATTAAGGAATTAATTGGTCTTGATTTGAAACCTCATTGATGCAAATATTTAGGTGATGAATGATAAGGATTCTCGGACTGAATATTGATATTCCCCAAATATGTTAAAATATTTCCCATATATGAATGAGATTCAACAATTATGTTCTCCTAATTTTCATTTTCTTCTTATGTCACATTATCATTTTAAGGGAACCTCTCATCTATGGTATGTAAGAATATGGCTTCCATAGTATTTTGTAATCGTTCCATCTTTTGATCCACAAACTTTTCTATTTTATCTTCATCTTCCATATTTACTTCTCTCCACTGTTCCATGTTTTGATTCATCAAATTTTCCATTTTATCTTCAACTTCCATCTTTTGATCCATAAATGTTTCCAATTTATTTTCAATTTCCCTTATACCAATATTTTGTGAATATGTAAAATCAACCTTTTTTAATACATTATCATCCATGGAATCAACTTGGATACAGAATTGTGAACTAATTCTTCACATTATTTAGGAGTCATGGATGAGTTCTTTGGATGTTTAACATTTGTGAAACACATACATGTAAGAAAAAAAACACTTTGATTATAATTATCCTCTATTTTCTCTTTACCACACCTTTCCAATCATATCAAATAGATATTCCAACAAAAAAAAGTTAATCAAATTCCAAGTTAACATACATTTTTAAAACCTTGATTATAAGACTATTCCACAAGATGACCTTCTACTTGATATAACTCTGAAATATCTACACCTAAATTTCCAAAACGTCGGTTAGGGTAGCCTAATATGTATTATCTATAGTTCCATAGCCTAAATTATGATATACCAAGAAACAAGTATGGTAGCATTCCCAAAAAAGTATGATTTTGTCCATTTTAGAAGAGTGAAAATTTATGGACTACCGCTTGTCCCAATTTTTAGATTCACTTATAAAATTTTGATTTAAAATACTATGATTTGTACTCAAATAAATAAAATAGGTGGTTCTAAATTTGTATATTTATAGAACCACAATATAAAAATATTTTATTTAGAACGCGTTATAGAATGATAATATATAAATTTGTATATTTATAGAATCATAATATATAAATATTTTATCTAGATTGGATTTATGACTAGTAAAAAACCTTCACTTTCATGAAATGAACCTTAAAAATTATAGACAACCATACTTTGAAATTTTTTATCACCGGTACTTTTCTATGTTGTTTCAAGATCCCAAAAAATTTATTTTTGAAACATTTCCCCCAAAATGTTATATTGAAAATTCCAGGTTGACTCATTTGAAAGAGACAAACTCAAGGATGACTCATTTGTAAGTACTCATTGGATGCCTAATTTAATTATACATGTAACGAATTCCTAAACTTGAAATTCGAGTAAACTTGTAAGAAGATATCTCAAAAATATGATTAAATTTGTTTTCTTTTTCTTTTTGTCCAAAACTATTTACCTTTATGGTTGACACCATTATATTGAAACGTATTGATTCTTTTAAAGTTGATGTTGATAGCACATTTTTGTTTTAAGGGGCCCATTTTTTACTTCAAAATTTATATAATACTAGAGAAACTATAAAACTACTCCCAATATTCATAATCAAGACAAATCTTTTACTCAAGGTAAAAATTCCCCACATCGAATAATAACCAACCCCCAAACACAAGGGATTCTTATCTCTTTTCAAAATTTTCCAAGCATAATAATGTTTCCCAACATTAGCTCTTGTATTTTCCCAATAATGTTTCCCAACATTAGCTCTTGTATTTTCCCTTTTTTTGATTGAGATCATCAAAGGGAGAAATCAATCTTATGGGTGAGATTACAAATATCACAAAGTGGGTAAAAGTAAATCACAATTATTTTTCCTAGACCCTTCTTATGCTAGTTAACTTAAGTCATTTTTCAAGTTATTTCACTTATAATAAAGCTTCCTAAGCACTAAAGTAAGGTGGAAAACTTCATTATATAGGATCCCCTTCCGTTGGATGAGATTCTCTCTCTTACTCCTTGATGTCTTAACTTATAAAAAATTATATTTTTTCCAATAATACCAATAGATGCATTGTCCTCTTAAACATCAAGGATTAAATAGTATCATGATAAGAAATCATATAATCTACAATGTATGTGCATTCCATTAATAAGTAAAATACTCACTAGTAATATAAGTATATAACCATGATATTCATGAAAGACGATTATGTTGGAACATCAAACATTAACAATTCATCATACATCTCTTGGATTTGGTCAATCAGGCGATTGAACTACATATGGATAAAATTGGTCAAGTGATTAACCATAACAACATTAGTCGTTCTAGTAGTAAATGTTCTTGTTGGTAGGATAGTATACCAACAATTGAACATAGTCGGACAATGGATCAACCAACCTAACAATTGACTATGACCTGGATGCATGGATGGTTGGGTCGAGATCTTTGTTGAGATGACTTGACACCATGGATTTAGATGTTTCAACTCTAAGAATTGATGGTTACATGTGGACATGATCTTCCTGACTTTATGGAAGATAGTTAGATATTGAGTCTATAAATAACAGTCCCCATGGGTCAATATCATCAATTGATCGAGTTGATATAATATGAAGATATCGAGCTGCAATATGCACTGCGATGTTTTGATCACAATGCACTTTGATTAAGTGTTGTAATGGTGTATTTAGAAACCACCTTTGTCTTCCAAGTTTTATTCCCTCATTGATTATCTACATAATTGTTTGTCTGTTTCAATACAAGTTCCATCCCTTTCCCAACACGATATCAAATTTGATGGCTTAAAACCTCGATGTCTTATTTGCAAACCTTTTTGAGTTAGATATCTTGTGTGATTGACTCTGGGTCGATGGTTTTCCAATTGGAACCTTTGAAAATAGACTTTTTGTCTATATATCAAAGATGGTTTTGAAGACTGATATTTTTTTTCTAAACAAATCAAATTACGCAATATGTGCACCATATATGGAAACCCTATTGCAAAGTAAGGAACAATGCTAGTATACAAATATTGTGATTCCAAATCCAACAGATGCCCAAGAAAAGTTCATTGTTGATGGAAAGAAGTTTCAGGATATGGGGATCATCATGACCTACATCTCATGGGAGATTCGATTCCACCTCAGTGGATTCAACTTCCCGCATCAAGTATTGAAGAATATGAAGTCGTTGTATGACCGAGTCAAAGAGAGAAACATCATGTGATTGGAGAAAGATTTGATCTCTCTCGATCCACATTATTTTTATAGAATAGAGAACTATTTGGAATGTGTCAAAGCCATCCATTTGAAATTGGGAGAATGTGGAAATAACTATCAGAATAAGGATGGAAAACTCATTGATCTAGTCCCGTTGAAGTTGAGAACACCATTCGACGTATTTGTGTTGACTTTCCATGACAACTGAAAAGAACACAAGAATTATGGTAAGGATTACAAATTTGAATATTCCTTTGGCATTTTGATCACTCATCAAAATAGATTTCTTTAATAAGGAAATATTGGTGGTAAAAATCAAGCCCATTTTCTCAACGGAAAGATCAAGTTGTGTCCCAGGGATAGAGTACGATTTGATGCTTATACACAGAAACATGAATACCATAACCAAAAACCTAAGGGACAAATAGATGAATCACATCGTAGTCTAAATACAAAGACTTGTCGGTATTGTGGAGATACTGTACATCTGGAAAAATATTTCTATAAGAAGCGAGATGTTTAGAGGAGAAGTTTAAACACCTAGAAGAAAATTTGTCCTCCGAATGATAACTTCTTGATAATTTCACCTTCCAAATCATAACGTATTAATCATTGTTTTCTCATTCTGCAAAAAATGAATGGGTAGTAGAATCTCAGTGTACTCATCACATGGCTAAGGATGCCTCCTTGTTCATATGGTTGGACGAATCTAAGGAGAGGAAAATATAAGTTGATGATGATTTTTCTCTGGATGTTGCTCGTGAGGGTGATGTTAATTAACAAGATGGGAAAATTTTAAATGATTATGATGTGCCAAACCTTAGGGCCAGTTTGTTTTCTCTTGCTCAACTAACACACATAGAAAATATTATTGAATTTTGGCCAGATCGATTGTATGTTGGTGATTTTAAGAAAGAAAATTCATTTTTTGTTGGCAGAATTCTCTACTTGACCAACAATTTATATGGATTGTGTGACATGAGTTGATCTAACATTGAATCAACTTTTCATGTTTCTCACATTGATGAGTGAAGTCAATTTTGGCATGAATGACTCAGACACTTGACTTTTCAAAGTATGCAGTCAATGGAAACTCAAAAAATGGTTGTTGGTTTACCTAAAGTGTTTCCCCTTGAAGGAGTTTGTAAGGGTTTTGTGACTAGGAAGCATCATCAGTTACCGTTCGACTCTGAAAAGCATGGCAAGCACATAACCTATGGATTTGGTTCACAATGATGTATGTTTCATCAATATAACTTCATTGATAGGTGCAGTATATATTTTTACATTCATTAATGATCCAAGTGGATATCAATGGTTGCCCACCTTTTCCAACTAGCTCAAAACAATTTTCTGACAATTTTGGTAATTTACTATTTATAGCATTTTTTAACTAACGGGGCCATTTTCAGGGCCTAAATGAAGGTTTTTTGGGATAAAGATTCTCAATTATTGATAAAGGCTCTTATTGAGGCTCCAAGAAGAATCTCCTCAATGATACCTTTCCGATGAGCTATCGTGTGCCCCAAATAGAGATAGAATGCCAATGTTATGCCCTTGGGAAGTTGATACACCAAACTACCCAAAACGGGGCCCACAAAACTGTTGGCTTTTCATCTTTTGGGGTTAGGGTTTTGGATTTTATTTATGACAAAAGGGACTTTGGAGTGTCATTTTAAAATCATATTCTTTCGAATGCAAGTAGCAGACACATCTCTTCTCAGAGATAAGTTGACACCATTCTAGTGAGTCTTTCACTCTGTATTTTTATAGTCTTTGTACATTTTTACTCATTAATAGAAAATTGTGTATTTCTGCATCTTTGTGTTTATGGTTGCATATCTGATACATTTATGTTATATTATTGGATATCTGAGATATCTATGTACACTTATTTATTATATCTCCTCTCTCATTTCATGCCGAAAATAATCTGGATCAGTGTTATCAGAGTAGGTTTCTCTTGATCGTTTTTCAGTGCATGTCACTGACGAGGTCCGAGTATAGCAAGTTGGGTCTCGAGATTGTATCTCTTGAAGAAAATATCTCTTGCACGTCCAAGAAACCCTCCATGATGGAAGAAAATAAAAATGACAGAGAAGATGATTCTATTAATCTATCGCTTGAGCAAACTCTCATGCGACAAAGTGACAAAATGATGTAGAATTTTTCCCGCATAACAACAAGAACGTATTCATTAAGAAACCACTTTGGAAGTACCTCTCCTTTCAAAGTACAAGTTAATTTTGATATTCCAATATTTAAAGGATAGATAGATGCGGATGCCTTAGAAAAATGGTTAAATCTACTAGAAAGTTATTTCTTTGTTCATAATTTCTATTACAGGGAAAATATAACCTTCACACTCCTTAAGGATCTCCCCTATGTCGAACATTGGTGGGAAACATACTAGTAGAAAAGTTCCACAGAGGATTCTGGAATATATGTTGTCGATCCCACTTGGGATTTTTTGTGGATGCGATAAAGGAACACTATAACCATGTTGGAAAATATGAGGACCAATACATGAGATGGACCACACTACGGAAAGAGAGAGGCCAAGGAGTTCTATATTTCACCATTACCTTCCATACCTTGTGCACCAAGATGGGTATCAAAGACTCTGAACGACATTTCATTCTGAAATACCTCGGGGCTCTCACAAATACATCCAAACTGAAATGGATTTTCTCGACATATCATCACTCATTTCTTCTTATCGAGATGTTGCTAAAATTGAGTAGAAGTTTAAGCACCAGAACAAATGAGAGTTTGGGTATGCAAATCTGTAACAAACAAAGTATGATAAAGACAACCCTAACAAACTACATCCCAAAATCCAGTCCAAGCCACACGAAAAGAATGGTCATGGAAAGACGAAGAATGACAATAGGAAATGGTGTGACTTCCAAAAAATCCCCTGGAAGAACATTGATGAATATCACTCAAAACAATTATTGGTAGCCAAGATAAAATACAAGGAGATTAACCCTAATTATAAATTTGATTATGAAAATTATGATTGAAGACAGATCATTGACGCAAACCCCATTTCTATTATTGCGACTACAACAATTCAACCAGAAGAACCAACAGATTATGAAGAAGGGGAGTGACTTTTTCATTAACATATGTTGGTGAAGAGGACCCCACTTCGTTTTATTGTTGATATCGGAAGCCAGAAGAATGTCATCTTAGCAAAGGTCGTCAAACAGTTGGGATTGTCGACAACACCACACTTGCAGCCATACAACATCGAGTGGCTTCGCTTGGGATGAGATCATTGTGTCAGTTAGAAGTTTCGATTTGCATTGATCCAAGTGTATATCAGTGGCTACCCACCTTTTCCAACTGGCTCAAAATAGTTTTCTGGCAATTTTGGCAATTTACTATTATTAGCAGGTTTTAACTTCCGGGGCCATTTTGGGGGCCTAAATGAAGGTTTTTCAAGATCAAGGTTCTCAATGATAGACGAAGGTATGATTGAGACCCCAAAATGAATCACCTCGATGATACCTTTCCAACGAGCTATCATACTCCTAAAACAAAGATCGTATGCAAAAGTTACGACCCTGGGAAGTTGATGTACTAACTTACCCAAATGGAGCCCACATGACTTTTGACGCTTCATCTCCTAGGGTTAGGTTTTTAGATGTCTATGGTTTTTGGCATTCACGTTTATTGTAAAAAGGCCTTCAGAGCCTCATTGTAATCATCTTCTTGTGAAGTCGAGTAGCCGTCACATCTCTTCTCAGAGATAAGCTGCCACCATTCTAGCGAGTCTTTCACTCTATATTTTTATAGTCTCTATACATTTCTTTCATTAATATAAATCGTGTATTACTATATATCCGTGTTTATGGTTGCATCTCTGATACAATTCTGTTATATTATTGAATATCTATGATATCTCTGTGCATTTATTTATTATATCTCCGATCTCATTTCGTGTCGAAAATAATCCAGATCATGCATATAGCATCCAATGCTTCAAGGATGAGGTATTATGTGATGTTTCCCCCCTGGATGTCTTTGATGTTCTATTGGGCCAACCATATATGTGGAAGCGCCATCCTATTTATGAGTCTCGACCCCGTAGTGTCATTTTTACTCTCGGGTCATATCTATAGGATTCCAGATGTAATTCCAACTATTGTCCCACCTAAATAGTGTGGTTGTATCTCAAACTACAAAATTTAGCTTCTTCACAGTCTATTCAAAGCTTGAACAGAAGAACACAACAACATCCTCAGTCCAAGCTCCTTTTATCCAACATAAGCAGGTTGACAAGATTGCAGAAAAGTGTAAAGATTCCATCTGCACACAGGCATATCATGTGCCGAGACTGGTTAAAAAGGTCCAACCCTTCCAGCCCCAAATTCGTGACAACCTTAAACGAGCTAAGAAGCGCAACATCTCCAACAAGGAAAGAAACTCATCAAGATGCGGATTCAACAAATGTTTTTTCCTCTCCCCCGAGCACTCAATGAAATGGACACCATTTCTTCCTAAGAAGGGAGGATTTATCCAATAGGATATTGGTGTCCACCCACCTTTTCCAACTAACTCAAAGCATTTTTCTAGCAATTGTGGTAATTTACTATTTTTAGCAGTTTTTAACTTTTGGGGCCATTTTGAGGGCCTAAATGAAGGTTTTTCGGGATCGATATTCTCAATCATACCCAAAGGATTTATTGAGCCTCCAAAATGAATCTTCTCTATTATACCTTTCCAACGAGCCATCATGCACCCAAAACGAAGATCGTATGCCAAAGTTATGCCCCGCGGAAGTTGATACACTAAACTGCCCAAAACGGGGTCCACAAAACTGTTGTATTTTCATCTTTTGGGGTTAGATTTTTGGATTTTATTTATGATAAAAGGGCCTTTGGAGCCTCATTTTAAAATAATCTTCTTGTGAATGAGAGTAGCGGACACATCTCTTCTCAGAGATAAGTTGTCACCATTCTACTGAGTCTTTCACTCTCTATTTTTACAGTCTTTGTACATTTTCTCTCATTAATAGAAAATTGTGTATTACTGTATCTCTATTCTTATGATTTCATATGTGATACATTTTTTTTATTTTATTCTTGATATCTTAGATATCTTTGTACATTTCTTTCTTATATCTTTGCTCTCATTTCATGCCGAAAATAATTTGGATCAATTAATGACTTCTCTCACTTTACATGGGTCCATTTTGTTAAGAATAGAAACCTTGTGTTTGAAAAGTTTAAAATGTTTTGAGCCTTTTCTCGAAAGAAATGTGATTGACCCATCAATTGCTTGAGATTATACAATGGTGGTGAGTATCTAAATTGTCCTTTTGAAGAATACTTGGTTCGATCTAGTATTGAATGGAAGTAGTTGGTTCCTCACACACCTTAGAATAATTCCATTGTAGAACCCAAGAATTGGAATTTGGTCGAAATGGATAGATTTTTTTTGGAAGATAAATATTTTTCTCCTTGTTTCTGGGCTAAAGTAGTGTATTGTTAAAAATATCTACTCAATCACATCTCGACTCTAGCTGACTAATGGTGTGGAAACAAGCCTTCATTCGACCACCTCTTTGTTTTTGGTCATCCACTTACATTTCTAATGACTGCATAAATAAATAGGATACAAAAAGTCATGCTTGCATCATGATGGGATACTCTAAATATTCAAAATCTTATAGATTGTTTAATCCTCTGAAATGAAAAATTATTATCAGATGAAATATATGGTTTGATGAAAAGTCTTTTGGAATTAATTTCTTGAATACCTCCTCTAAATTATTGCATGAAGATCCCTTTGATGTTGTCTTCGGCATTGGTTCTCCTACTTCATATTTCAGTGTTTTGAATGAATAGTCAAACTTTGTTCATGTTTTGACTAGACCGTCTACCTATGAGTTGACTAGTGCATCGTCCTCTATTTCGATTGGTTCATTGACTAAATATACTCTTATTTATGATCAATCTACTGCAATGAACTGCATTTGATCTATTTATTGTCTACCCCAATGGGATGGAAATACAATTGAATCTTATATAGTTGATGGTTGTGATATTTTCTTCGGACAACAAAATCAAAGTCAAAAGCAACATGTCAGCGTCGCCTTGATGACTCATGTAATTGAAAATTTTGATCATGTTTCCTTCTTAGATGTTGACATATGACCTAATTGGGGACAATATATGCAAAGATAAATTGATCATTTGTTAAAGAATCACACTTGTGACTTAGTTCCCTGATTTTAAGGAAAGAACATTGTGAATTGTTCATGATTCTACATGACCAAATTTACCTAAGAAGGTGTTTTTGACTGACCTAAATCATGTCTTGTTGCAAAGGTATTTTCTTAACAAGAAGGTATCAACTACACTGATACCTTTTCGCTTTTTGCAAAGATGAACTATGTTTAAATGATTCTTTCCCATGCTACTCGTTTTGGATGGCAAATCTAGCAGATGCATGTGAAGAGTTCCTTTCTTCATGGAGACCTATCTGGATAACTTTTCATGGAACAAGAACTTGTTTTTGTGACAGATTATAATATGGTTTATTGACTCAAAAATTCACTTTATGGTTTGAAGGAAGCTCTTTGATCTTGTTATAGTATGATCGATAGTTTCTTTTATGAACCCACTTGTAATCCACCGAAAAAATTTTCATGGATGAATTCTACTATTTGGGCATTTCATCTAAGTGAATATTCACTCTAAGCCATGAAAACCCTAAGAAATGAACCACTAACCATGGAAACTTAGAGAAAATTACCACAATAGGATTATGATGTTCTTAAAACTACAAACTTTCCTATGACAAGAAGGAACAAACAAAGAGAACAATGTCAAAATAAATATTTAAAACAAAAATAAAATAAGCAAGATGGAAAGAATATGAGAAAACTGAGACTATTGTTATGGATCCATCCTCAACATTAAACCCATATTATTCATGACACTTCAAATAGATTGAGAAAATAAATCCTAACTCTAGGGAAGATGAAGAGTAGATAAAAGAAGAGAAAAGAAGAATTAAGACCTATCTAGAGAAATTCTCATGGAACAACCACTTGGTTTTGTGACAGATTCTAATTTGGTTTGTCGACTCAAACAATCGCTTTATGGTTTGAAGCATGCTCCTTGAGTTCGGTACACTATGATCGACAATTTATTTTATGAACCCACTTTTAATCAACCCACACAATTTTCATGGATGAATTATACTATTTGGGCCTTTCCTTTGAGTGAAGATTCATGCTAATCGATAGTTTCTTTTATGAACCCACTTGTAATCCACCGACAAAATTTTCATGGATGAATTCTACTATTTGGGCATTTCATCTAAGTGAATATTCACTCTAAGCCATGAAAACCCAAAGAAATGGACCACTAACCATGGAAACTTAGAGAAAATTACCATAATAGGATTATGATGTTGTTAACACTACAAACTTTCCTATGACAACAAGGAACAAACAAAGAGATCAATGCCAAAATAAATATTTAAAATAAAAATAAAATAAGCAAGATGGAAAGAATATGAGAAAACTGAAACTATTGTTATGGATCCATCCTCAACATTGAACCCATATTATTCATGACACTTCAAATAGATTGAGAAGATAAATCCTAACTCTAGGGAAGATGAAGAGTAGATAAAAGAAGATGAAAGAAGAATTAAGACCTATCTGGAGAAATTCTCATGGAACAATCACTTGGTTTTGTGACATATTCTAATTTAGTTTGTCGACTCAAAAAATCGCTTTATGGTTTGAAGCAGGCTCCCTGAGGTTGGTACACTATGATTGACAATTTATTTTATGAACCCACTTTTAATCAACCCACACAATTTTCATGGATGAATCCTACTATTTGGGCCTTTCCTTTGACTGAAGATTCACGCTAATCCATGAAGACTGAAAGAACACTACCACTTAAACCATGGAAACTTAGAGAAAATGACAATGATAGGAGTAGGATGTTGTTAAACCTACAAAATTTCCTACAACAAGAAGGAACAAACAAAGAGATCGATTTCAAAATAAAGATTTAAAACAAAAATAAAAGAAGCAATATGAAAAGAAGACTAGAAAACCCAGCTCATTGTTATGGATCCACCTTTACATTGAACCCATATTCTTCATGACACTTCAAATAGATTGAGAAAAGAAGGGAGATATTTGCAAAGTAACTAGTCCTGCCAAAGAGAGGGTAACCACAAGTCTAAGGATAGTCAGGTACTCATATGCCTAGAACCTATGTTTAGAGAGGGGAATTAGGGAGCGTTTTTTTTATGTCATTTGAAAAATTCGTTTCTCAAGTGAAGTTGCTTAAAATTTCATTTTTATTTACACCTATTGGTCAAGAGGCTCCATCATATCCTACATAACTCTTGTAAGGGGATTGATCATACCATATAGAGTCTGATATGCTTTGTTTGTCTATTGTTTAATTAATTTTAATAATAAGTTTGAACACATAAATAAACATAAATTTTGAAGAAGTATTTTTCATAATCAATGCTCATTTTAATTAAATCAAATCTATCATGTTAATAGATATACATTTATTGTAATTTTTAAAATATATGTTAGAAAATATAGTGAGGAATTCCAAATACTTAATTGTATTTATAGAATAATAAAATAAGTATTGCATTAACAATACCTTTTAACATTTATTGAAAACTTAATCTAATTAAAATATAAAAAATAAGAATATCTAAAATTATGTTACGAAAATTAACTTAATTCTAGTATTTTAGGATATATATATAATCTTAAGAGGTTCAATTGTTTGTTTACTAAGTACACAAAGGCTTGTAAAACAGTAAGCTTCTGCACATAAAAAAAACACCGCTGCTTATAGTCTAGCATGCAGTATTTCATTTGTTGCTTATAGTCCGTGCTAGTAGTTGATAAGATAAATTGTCTTTTATATTTGTTGGACAATTGGAATAGCCATGAACGAGGATACTAACACACAGTTTGAAAAGATGTTCACATCAGGAAATATGCAGATATTCATAAAACTACATACATTATATTTGCATTGAATTGAGATGTCCTCATTCAGAACTCTTACAATGTGAATAGACCTTTACGAGTGCGCCAACAAAATTAAAATTTTTGGAAATGTACCCACTCCGCAATTAAATTCAATAGGAGCAATCAACCCGCAGGTGAAATATTTATGAGTGCACCAGCATAATTAAAAAATGGAAAGATAACAACCCTATGAGTCTGTCTCCACCACAATTTCCAATGCCGTTTGTGTAGCATGCACACTCTATTTAGTAATGTGTCCATTTTGATGATGTGGTAGGTTGCAGGGTAGCATGGTCTATGGAAAACAATCCACACCGCTAGCGAGAATAAATGTGAGATTCATTTTTTTTTTAGTATGTACAAGGACGACCAGCGAATCTTGGTCCCTCTGGATATCATGAGATACGATAATGAGATACAATGATATCATACTCCTAGAATGCGAGGAGAACATGAATGCTGGCAATACTTCTACTTATTTTTCAAGCATGCCCACCATGGGACATCGCTACGACTATCTGATGAAGGTACATGGCGATATCTACATTCGGCATGATAAGTTGGACGAGTCCTTGTGGCCTCTATCTAGGGAGGACACTTACTATGGCTTTATTATTCCCTTTGATAGCCAGGATCTCTTCAGGGAGTACATGGCCGACATGGGGTATGCTCTTTCTTGGGATCTGGTGGAGTGGATACAAAGTTCCCCCATTTCTAGGAATAAGAGTTATTGGGGTAGAGGATATGGTTATTCGGATCTAGTTGAATGAAGGATGAACGGATTCAATTTGATGGTAGAAATGGGATACCAACTGCAATTCAGAGACCACAAAACCATCAATATTAAATTACAGTTAATTGGCACAAATGGAGCCTAACACCAAATAAATATTCCTTCTCTTTAATCCTGTGTTCTCAGCAAATAAATTTTATGATACCTTGATGTCGCTGATCATTGAAGAAAAAGCAGCGTTTTGAAATCAAAATAACAATCCTTGACACTATATTTGATCAATTTATCATGTTTTATTTAAAGGAAATTATAAATATTTATTAGTATATCATTGATTTAAAGTTATTTACACTTTGTTATTTATTATCAGAAGCGCATGAAACATTTGTTTCTCCAAACAATATGGTGCACGGAAGCAACTAATGTATTAGTATAACATTGAGTTAAAGTTATTTACAATTTGTTATTTATTATTAGAAGTAAATTAGTATAACATTGAGTTAAACTTGTTTAGACTTTATTATTTATTATTAGAAGCGCATGAAATAATTATTTCTCCAAACAATATGGTGCACGGAAGCTATTAATGTATGAATATAGCAGTGAGTTAAAGTTGTTTACACTTTATTATTATTACTGAGTTAAATTTATTTACACTTTGTTATTATTAGTTGGTCTGTTTTGCACTATCAACTTCATTCAATCTACCACCCGATTTTTCAACAGGTTTCTCAAATATTTTTTATTTAAATTATAATTTTTTTTTATTATTTTCTACAATTAGCTATTCAATTTTACTAGTAGTTAATATAACGATGACGGGACTAAATATCTTGGCGGTGGGTATGCATTAAATTAAAATAAGCCATTGGGTTGTTAAGAGCTATGCACTTAATTATGTCTGTCATACACACTACTCGATGCAAAGCTTAAGCTTCCAAGGCTCTGACCACTGATAATCTATAGAACCCATCGCTTTGCAGCTCACTACCTTGCCACCTAGTCACCGACCTCGCCCCATACTCACCATCTATCCATCCCTTTCCCTACACACTTCTAAATATTCTAAACAAATATATTTTCGAATTTCATTACAGTCATACATAATATTTCATCTTTCTCTTTAGGGAATTGAACTCAGAGTTTATGAAGCAGAACAATTTATTCAAAATTTTTGTCTACCAAGTGTTTACTGAGGAAAAAATGATGCCTCGTTAAGTAGTTTTGAAATGTATTTTAATTATTTGAATACAATTTTGTTACAAGAAAAATCTCTCTATGGGATGAATTTCACTATTGAGCATTTGACCCAAAGCAATACACCTGTAACTACTCTTCAACAACCAAGAAACATAAGTATATGGTCATAATATATAATGTTAGGGCATTTAATAGCATAATCCATCAACATTCATAACAAATAAGTCCATGGAATAAAAATTCTATTATTCACAAGATATTAATTGGATGAGAAAAGAGTATTTCTATTGAAATGTAACTAGCAAAAGAGAATGAATTACAAACTTGTCGGGATGGTTCAGAACCGAGAAACTAAGTTCCTTCCAGTTGGGCCTCCACCACTTCAGTCCTCCACCAAAGGCAAGCTCATATAAGAGAGACAATAAGGTTCTCAATCAAGTAGAGAAGAGATTGGGGGTTGAACAATGTGTTTAGACATAAAGGACAAAGGGATGTAGACTAAATGTGAAGTGAAGAATTTCTCGAGAGTAAATTTGCTCTCAAAGTTGACTTATTCTCCTCTTTTCCATAGCTCGTATTTAGCCCATTTGTAGCCCTCAAGTGGAACTGAAGGGTCGAGTTGGACCGTTTCCAATACATGGAAAGCCAAGGATCATTGATCTCATGACGTGACATGGAAACCCGACACTATTTTTTTAGTTTTGGGCACAAATCTCGATGTACGCAGGTTGTAATGGTGCAATATGCATATACACATGTTGTAATATAGGTAGGGCACGTATATGTGGAAAAATCATGTTTTTATCTCTACGATTTGCAAACGGGGACTTCAAGTCTGCATAGGAAAATGGAAAAAAGCCCTATGTGAAAGATTGCACAGGGTGAGGCAAATATTCCTATAACAACCAGCTTTGAAATACATTTGGTATATTTGAATGCAATACTGAACCAAAAATATTCTATAGTCCTGCATTTGTTCATACCATGAAAACTTCTAGTTCAGCGCCACAGCGCCACAGTAACAATCAAAGATATATTACTTACAGCGATGGATTCTAAGGATGATCACAATAAGTCCACCAATATTAACCTAGCCCCTAAATCTTCAGATGGGATCAAAACTGACATAGAAAGAGGTATGTTATTTGCTCTCATATGTAGTAAATCATAACATATAAGTATATATACAGTAATTCTTTCATGCAAAGTATATAGCGATTACTCTTAGATGATGTGATGTTATAAGTCACTCATTTTACTTGAATTTGTAAGAGCACTTGATTCTACATACACGACATCATCAAAGCTTGAAATTATATCTATCTATTAAATGTTGGTATGTTTCAAATTATAAACAATTGAAATTTTTATTCCATTGTTTAATACTAGGGTAAACTAAGGCCCACACCATATTTCCACCCTAGTGAACTCTCGACTCTCATTATCGATTTCACCTAATCAATTTTCCTCCCATGCATAGTATATCATAATCAACTGATTCTATATTTAAATAATTTTATTTCAACACGTAAGTTAACAATATAATGACAATGCCCTAATTAATGTTGTGAACTCAACCTGTTCTTTACAATACACCATTAATGATAACCACAACTTACATGTTTAGAGAATTCATATGCATAAAAAAATTTAATAAAACTAAATCCACTAAATTTTGAGCATTTTTCTTACTTTTCCAAGTAGTTTCCATAAATTATTATATTCAACTAGGTATAACATTATCCTGCAATATGATAATTTTATATGAATCTTTATACTCTTTCTCTCCGTTTTCAAAGCCCCCATTAATACCTACAGATGCAAGAGATAAATAATATGTAATTTATAATTTATTTTGAAAAGAGGCATAATTCATAATATGTAATTCATAATTTATTCACTAGTCACACAAAGTGAAGAGGTTACAGGTAAATTGCATAATGGTTATCAACATTAAGTAGAACTATGAGAACCAAGAAATAGTTGTTAAGTTGTTGGATGATTATTTTTTTATCAAATATTTTTTCATTGAGATGGTTCCAAGCAAAGAAAACAAACATTTTTTTATTTGACTTTAAAATTAAAACTTTGCAAAAAAAAAAATTAACTATAACTTTTGCTTTAAAATTTTATGAAGAAATCTACCATTCTAAGCCTCGTAAATTATTGATGCAAAATTTCATAAAAATGTTGCTCGGACTGTGTATTGCCACTTGAGTGCAAGTTATGCTTGACCAACTCTAGCCAGCCCAGATACTGCATTATTGTTCTGTTGAACCAGCTCATTTTGTTGGCACACGGGAAGGCAGTTCTTGTACAACACGTTGCAAACATAACCAACGATCAATCAAATTCAAAACCAAAAACTAAGCGTGATAACACTAGCACAACTGGAGAAGCAAAGGGAAGACAACACTTAGCCTTAGAAGGATTTGCAAGTTGGGGGAAAAAAAAAAAAAAACTAGTAGCGGTGGCGGCAGAGAAGGTGAGGGTTTTCGGGCTTCGGCCTGGTCTTTCAGCTCTCCACAGGCCCGCTGGCCTCCTCTCGAGCTACTCCAGACGTCTCAAGATAGATCCGGCCATTCGTAGATGTCTTCCCGGGTGGCTGCACCTGCGGCTGATGCGCCCCCTCTCGTGGCTGCGTCGTCCATGGTGGTCGGCGCCCCCACTGCTCCTGCTCGTGCCTCTTCAGCCAAGCCCGATGGGGGTTGCTCCGCCCGTCCTCTACCAGATCAGGGTCCCTCTTTGGGACGTACGGGACGGGCCTCTTTCAAGGATGTGGCCTCCCTCCGATGGGGTTCCTCTGCTCCGAAAACTGCAATTATTGAAGCCCCGACAGTTTCTATCCAGATGCCGAAGGAAGCACTGGTGTATTCCTCTCAGCTCAGCAAGCTTTCCCTGATTTGCAGGTTCAACGGTTTCTGGCTGAATCTGGTTGATCTTCGCTCCTGAATTGACTCCGAATGGTCCTCGCTTCTTGTGGATGAGGTCACAGTCTGCCCCCTGGCGAAGGGTTTTTTCACAGCTATCTTTGAATCTTCTGATGAAAGAGACTTGGTTTCCAGCTCCGGGCCATGGTTCTGAGGCAGAGCAGGGCTGTCCGTGCAGTCGTGGACCCCTGACTTTGATCCAGCCACGACCTCCATTTCTTCTGCTCCGGTCTGGGTGCGTCTCCCGTCACTTCCCCTGCACTTTCGGGGGGACAAATCTCTTGAAGCTATAGGAAATGGCATAGCGAAATATCTCTGCAGTTGCCCTAAAGCCACCCCAGTCAACTCCACCTTTGCCTGGATCTGTGTAGAGATGGACTTCAACAAGGGTTTCCCAACAGAAATCATCCTCCTCGGAGAGAACTTCTCTTGGACCCAGAAGATCGATTTCGAGAACCTCTGTTTCAGATGCAGGGTATGTTTTGAAACTGGACACATAGCCCGGAATTGTGAGAAGTCATCCGGGAAAAGAAGATCATCCCGAAGCCAAAGGCCCACTTGGTGGACAAGAGCGCAACCGGAGAAGCAAGCTGAAGCAAAGATCCCGCCGTCGGAAATTGAAGGTGAATCCGTCTCCATCCCCAAAGAACCTGTTAAGGGGGAAGATCCAGCGGAAGCAGCTCTGCCCAGGTCTTCAAGCCCAACCAAGCAAGCCTCAAGCTGGGCCGATATTGCTGAGGCAGAAGAAGTGCAAGCTCAGCCAGAAATTTCTAACCAGGGTCAAAGCAATGAATGGCAGGTCGTAACCAAAAAGAAAAAAAATGTTTATCAACGGGAAGATGTAAGGACGCGAAGCCGATCTGGCTTGCTGAAATAGCTATTAACAAGAAGTAATCTGAGTAATGTGGTAAAGTTTCCAGGATTTTGAATTTTGAGTGATAGATCACTCTCGATGTAAAGGACCCAGTGGCTTGCCAATTTACTGGCTAGTCCATCTTCTTAATATAATCCATAACCATTTTCGTTAAGAAAAAAAAACACTAGCACAGCCGCTAACTCGTGGTTGAGAACGTCGAAAGGTCGGCTGAGAACGCATGCTCTAAAACGTCTGTGGTAATTTGTAATCTATTTGTGGTAATATGAAATGTTTGGCTGCACTTAATCCTACTTAATCATTTAAACGTGTCAATTACATATCCTTACAGTAATTTTTTAATGTGATTAGGTAAATTTTAAAAAGTAAACATGTTAACGGATGTCTTGATAAATGCAAGAAAGTTATGAACAATAAATCTCACCCATTGATTTTGGAGGACCACTAAGAATATGCCAGCATCTTCAATGAATAGCCATCAGATTAGGGTTTAAGGTTAAATAAAATTAGAAGATCATTAATTGTGCCCATTGTCAAAAATGTACACCTTTCGACATAAATATATAGAGGTAAAAGAGGCTCACTCCTCCTTACCACCTACCTTGCATGAGAGGAAACTTTTTTTTAAAACCATTTTGGATGCCAAGGCAACGTGTTTCCTAGTGCTTTCAATATTGTGTCGACTATATTATATTGAAACACATTAATAATATAAAAAAAAAAATTAAAACAATAGATTAAATTAATATTTTCTTTATAAATATTTACTTTTAATTTTATTTATTGAGTATTTATTGAGTTTTAGTTACTACATTACACATTTTTTATATCTACAAAATAAAAAACACACTTTAATATAAAGTAGTTTATATTGAAACAAATTAATAAAAATAAATAAATTAATTAATTAATTAAAATAATCTTTTCTTTGTAAATATTTACTTTTAATTTTATTTATTGAGTTTTAGTTACTACATTACACATTTCTCATATCTACAAGATCAAAAACACACTCTAATATAAAACATCTTTTTACATCACATCTTTTACTTAATTTGCATCTACATGCCCAATATTTTCTTTTAGAACAACCTTTCACACGGATGGGAAGAACTTTCCTTTATTTAGTTGGTTTTTTTTTGTTGTTTTATTAGATCTCTTTATTTAAAATATATATATATATATATAAAATATGATATTTAAATAAATTTAATTAAAGAAATTAAATTAATATATTCTTTATTATGAAAAAAATAAATTTAATTAAAAAAGTTAAATAAAATATAATAGTTAAATTATCATTACTATATCATTATTATGAATATCAATTATATATTTATAAACATAATATACAATAGCATGCTATTGTATTAATATTTAAAAATCAATTTTTATTTATTTAGAAAAAATCCAAACAAAACATAGAACTTGAGCAACTTTAAACAAAACAAACTTAGAATTTGAGCATCTCTAGTGGTTGTTTGACGACAATAAATTCATTAGTTACTATAATCCACTTACAAACATCTAAATTTATATTAGTTTCTATAATCCATTTACAATCATGTAAATTTGCATTAGTTCTTATAATCCATTTACAAATAATTAAATAAATAAATTTAGTTGTGGGTAGACAATTGTGTGTAGATGAGAATGAGATTTACATAGTAGTAATTTTAAGTACATAATAGTGATTTTAAATACATAGATTGATAACCCAACAAAATAACTTGATAATGATTTGACTTAAAAATTGTGTGGAATACAAAGTTTTGTTTAATAATTTTTTTAAAACTAGTTTTTTAAAATTATATAATGATGGAAAATACAATCAATCTCACTCCATTGATGAAAACTACAATTAGATATACAGAATGTCTATTTTATAACCGAACAAATACACCTCTTCCAATGGTTAAAGTAGGAGATAACATGATTAATTTACTTAAACTTAATCTCCATAACATTTAGGTTTAAATTTTCATATTTAGATTTAAATTTCCATCTATTTCTAAAATTAGTACAAGTTTTCTAAAACTAGTATAAGTTTTATGTAGTAAATATTTATCCATCCTATTTACTTAAAATAAAATTAACAAAATATAATTTTGTCATATCTTCCCAACACTAAACACTAAGAGCTGATTACCTAAAACTACGATGTAATTACAAACCTTCAAATTTATATTTGTCCATCCCATTTACTTAAAACAAAATTAGCAAAATATCTCTGTCAGCGCTTCCAGCTTCCAACTAAGAGCTCATTGACCTAAAACTATGATACTTTACATTGATGTAATTCCAGACCTTCAAATTATGAACATTGAAAATGTAAATACGTAGTAGCGTTCACCGGATTGTATTATATTCGGATGCTTATGTAATTTAATTTATGGCATTAAAGTGTAGAAATACTGATTGATTAATATAGCATCCAGTTAAAGTTATTTCCACATTGCTAATTATTATTATAATTGCATAAAACAATTATTTCACAAAACAATATGGTGCACGCAAGCTCCTCATGTTAAAAGAGAAATACCAAATATTATGTTCAAAGAGAAATACCAAATATTATAAAGCCTCGGAACACTAATGCATTATTATAGTATTGGGTTGAAGTTATTTACACTTTGTTATTAGTCCCGGGCTTTGTTATTATTCCCGAGCTGGTGACTTTTAGTAATCGATTAGTCCATGCATGTTAAACAATGCAAATAAACATTTTACCTTCAGTGTTTTAAGACATGATTTTTCCTCTACCAATCAAATACCTAAAACATATTTTATTATCAATAGAAAAATTTGAGGTCTTATTTGGCTTCATCTAGATGAAACCAACCACATTGTTTAGAGAAAACTTAGATTAAAAGCCAACTTTGTTTAGTAAATTTTTTTGAAGTGAAGTAATGCTAGAAATAGGTCTAGCATTACTTCGTAGCATTAAATGTTTGTTTGTTTGTTTTTTTATGTGTAATACTTACTTTCATAATTCTATGAGAACGATCATAGAATAACGTGGTGGTCTGTTTCATAATTCTATAAATTTTTTGTAACATTAAATGTTGTTTGTTTGTTTTTCATGTGTAATACTTATTTTCATAATTCTATGAGATTGATCATAGAACAACGTGGTTGTCTATTCCATTGCAATATGGATTTCAGTATGATGGACATGGATATAATATGCAGTCATCTCTTCTCCATTATAAAGACTATCATCTCCACTATAAAGACATGAATATAACATGCACTCCTCTCTTCTCCATTATAAAGACTATCCTCTCCACTATAAAGACTATTCGCCCCTCCAAATAGATTATCCGCCCCTCTAGATGATGGCCAAATGAGTGACCCCTCTTACTACTAAGTAGTTGACTATCCTGAATATCCCTGTTGGGCTTTTCCCTCATTTCTCACATTTCATTTTGCAGTTTCTATAAACTGCATATTCCTTAGTATAGGAATTGCACATACTCCTCTCACTGCATGGAATTGCACATACGCCTCTCACTGCATGGAATTGCACATATCCCTCTAACTGCAAGGACAAGCTTTCAAACTGCATGGAATTGCACATACACCTCTAAATGCACATATGCCTTTAATTTCTTAATGTTGTCTAACTGCATGAAAGTGCACATACACCTTTAACAGCATGGAATTGTGCATGTAGCTACATAATTGTTTGAGGTATGAATTTGTTCATTTCATATCCATTAGGCACGAAATTGCGCATGTAGCTGTGGAATTTTGCTTGAGGTATGAATTTGTTCATTTCATACCATTCTATCTCATTTTACCAGATATATGTCAAATTTACACGATGAACAATTTGTTAAAGTCCTTATAAATTTCAAAACAACACTGGAATCCTCGGAAAGTAATTTTCTTATATGGCTTAAAATAATCAAATAATATCAAAGTAGAACCTGAGAGACGTGTAAGACTAATTTTAATCAGTCATTTTAATGACCCATATGAAGAGACGTGTATGGTAGGAAGTTACATTTTTCTACGTTCATATTATTTTTCTGTCTTGAATACCAAACGTCTGGGGAATGGTCTCGAAACTCCTACCATGATGGGTAGTGGAGTATAACCATCTTGGGAAACCGGTCCTCTCTCTACCTATAAGAAAACCTTCAGAATACCCATCTCACAGTCTAAAAGAACGTATCAGAAAGGAGCAAGGGAGAGAAACCGGATTTATGTTCTGAAGTTTGAAGCTGCAATGGTTAACGGGTTTTAATTAAGTCCAGGATCTGTGCATTAATGGATTCAAGTAAGTATTGTTTTATTTCCACCTTAACATGACATATGTGAAGATCCTGAAAGTTCCAGGTCCTTTAATAAATTACAGATGCTTATTTCAGAAATGCGTTGGTAATGTCTGTCAATTTATTTAACATGTGGTATCAACAGTGTTCAGGAACTTTCATATTTTTTATTTTTATTTTTTATTTTTTAGGTTTTAGGTATCTGACTAATGGATTCATAGCGTACTTATACATTGAAGTTTTTGTTCGCTATATATGTCTGGGTTGAACACATTACTGTTGATTCAATGTACATAGTCATTATATTGATTTAAGATCTATATTAAGATACGGTTTGGTAGCCGCCAAAGTGGTCAAACTGGAGTGATTGTAGATATCAAGTAAAATTATCAAAATTTAATACCTGTTTCCCCTTTGTTAAAATAATGACTTTGCAAATCGCAATTATTTAGTCACTAGAATATTAGGTTGGCCCAAAGGTGCACCAATTTTGAGAGATTAGTTAATTGGGGTAGGATGGTTGGTGGGTATTCACGATTGAGGTTGGTATGGATACCCAAAGGTTTCAGACTTCTTAGTTGTGAATATTTTATCAATCAATCCTATTAGGTGAAAGGAAATCACCATAATGTTAATTGTTTACCATAATATTAGCCCAAAGGTTTTAGACTTATTAGTTGTGAATATTTTGTCAATCAATCCTATTAGGTGAAAGGAAATCACCATGATGTTAATAGTTTACCATAATATTAGTCCAAAGGTAGGTCACGGTAACACTGTTTATTACTGTTTAACCATGTTTTTTTATGTTGCTTATTTGTTAAACTATTTATAACTCGTAGCATTAGTATTGTGAGCGTGAATTTATGATTGCAGTGTCAGTTCCTATTTCACTACATTCACATGCCTCTTATGTTTCGATTTTAAATGGAATGAATTTTTCAGATTGGAAAGAACAGGTTCAGTTTCACCTTGGTGTTCTAGATCTAGATATAGCAGTTGAATCTGAGAAACTAGATGCTATTACTGATGACAGCAGTGAGGAAGAAAAAATTATATTCAAAACATGGGAAAGATCAAACAAACTGAGCCTTAAGTTTATCCGAATGACTGTAGCAAACAACATGAAGTCAACTCTTCCTGAAACTGACAGTGCTAAAGAATTTTTGAAATCTGTGGGAGAGCGTTTCTGAACTGCAGACAAATGCCTTGCTGGGACACTAATGGATAAACTTACCACCATAAAGCTTGATGGTACACGTGGGATGCATGAGCATGTCCTTGAAATGACAAATCTGGCTACTCAATTAAAGACTCTTGAGATGAAAGTGGATGAGTTCTTTCTTGTGCAATTTATTTTGAACTCCTTGCCTCCTCAGTACATGCCATTCCAGATTCACTATAACACTATTAAGGATAAGTGGAATCTGAATGAGTTGGCTCGTATGCTCAATCAAGAAGAGGAAAGACTTAAACAACATGGACAACATTCAGTTCATTCCATAACTCAAGGAGCCGAAAGGAAAGGGAAAAATCCTAGAAAGGGCATCAAGCGAACACCACCCAAGGCTGGTGAGCCTAATCATGGTTCTCATGCTTATAAGAAGGAAAGGAACAATGATAAGTGTCACTTCTGTAAAAAATTGGGACACTATCAGAAAGACTATCCAAAACATAGGGAATGGTTTGAAAAGAAAGGTACGAATTTAATTTCTGTTTATTTYGAATCAAACCTAACTGAAGTTATTTCTAATACTTGGTGGATTGACTCTAGGGCTACTACTCATGTTTCAAATACCTTGCAGGGATTCCTTACAACCCAGAACATAAATCCAAGTGAAAACTTTCTATTCATGCRAAATGAAGTTAAAGCTCCAGTTGAAGCCATTGGGACTTATCATTTATTTCTAGATTCTGGATATCTTTTGGATTTGTTTCAAACTATTTATGTTCCTTCTGTTTAGGGAAATTTAATTTCCTTGTCCAAACTTGATATTGATGGTTACTCCTGTACTTTTGGAAATAAATGCTTCAGTTTGTTTAAGAATACCTCTTTTGTTGGTTCGAGTATTCTTTTTGATGGTTTGTATAAATTAAAAATTGATGATCAATTTGCTAAAATGGTTCTTACCCTGCATAATAATGTTGGTATTAAACGTAGCCTCGCAAATGAAAATTCCTCATACTTTTGGCATAAAAGGTTGGGACATATTTCCAAATAAGGTTACTTAGATTAGTAAAAGATGGGATTATCTTGAACCTAGATTTTTCTGATCTTGGAGTGTGTATAGATTGTATTAAGGGAAAACAAATCAAACACACCACAAGAAGTACTAAGCTTCTTGAGATTATCCATACATACATCTATGGGCCTTTTGACAATCCATCCTTTGGTGGATAAAAGTATTTTATCACATTTATTGATGATTTTTCACGTTATGGTTATGTTTATTTGCTTCATGAAAAATCTTAATCGGTGGATGCACTTGAGGTGTATATTACTGAGGTTGAAAGGCAACTAGATGGAAAGGTGAAGATCATCAGATCTGATAGAGGTGGTGAATACTATGGAAAGTATGATGAAACAGGGCAATGCCCTGGCCCATTTGCTAAAATCCTTAAAAAACATGGCATATGTGCATAGTATACTATGCCTGGAACGCCTCAGCAGAATGGTCTGGCAGAAAGACGTAATCGTACTTTAATGGATATGGTTAGGAGTATGTTAAGTAATTCCAATTTACCCAAGTGGTTGTGGATGCATGCTATTAACACTGTTGTATACTTATTAAATCGGATTCCTAGTAAGTCAGTTCCAAAAACCCCTTTTGAACTATGGATAGGAAGGAAACTGAGTTTAAGACACCTGCATGTTTGGGGTTGTCCAGTAGAGGTTCGTTTGCATAATCCACATGAAAACAAATTGGATTTTAGAATGATCAGTGGTTACTTTATAGGTTAACCTGAAAAATCCAAGGGGTATATGTTTTACTGTCCAAATCACAGTAAGAGAATTGTAGAAATGGGTAATGCTAGATTCATTGAAAATGGTGAAGTCAGTGGGAGTGATAAATCACAAAATGAGGTTATCCAAGAAGTTCGGGTACAAGTCCTTGTACCTATGGCTTCAAAGGAAATTGTTGTCCCTATCGTTGTTGAACAACCTGACAACATTGAATAACAAATTAATGAACCACCACTCCATAATGAGACTGTCACTAATGAATCGATGGTAGAAGGACCACCAGAAGAAGTATTAAGGATATCTCAAAGGGAAAGGAGGTCTGCTATTGTAGATGATTATGTGGTTTATCTGCAAGAATCAGATTTTGATGTAGGGACATGTAAGGATCCGGTTTCATTTTCACAAGCCATAGAAAGTAATGATTATGCTAAATGTATCGATGCCATGAATGATGAATTGAAATCAATGGACCAGAATGAAGTCTGGGATCTCATTTAATTGCCCGAAGGATACAAGAAATTTGGTTGAAAATGGGTCTTTAAGACCAAAAGCGACTCTAAGGGTAATGTCGAAAAACATAAAGCTAGACTTGTGGCCAAAGGTTTCACCCAGAAAGGAGGCATAGATTATAGAGAGACCTTCTCTCCTATGTCCAAGAAGTACTCACCTAGAATCATTTTGGCATTGGTAGCTTATTATGATTTGGAATTGCACCAAATGGATGTGAAAACTGCTTTTCTGAATGGGCATTTAGAGGAAGAAGTCTCAATGGATCAACCTGAAGGTTTCTCCATTAAAGGAAAAGAACACCTGGCTTGCAAACTTAAGAAATCAATATATGGACTTAAACAAGATTCCCGACAATGGTATCTTAAGTTTCATAATACCATTACTTCTTTTGGATTTAAGGAAAACACTGTTGATCGGTGTATATATCTGAAGGTTAGTGGGAGTAAATTTATATTTCTGATTTTGTATGTTGATGACATAATTCTTGCCACCAGTGATCTTGGTTTATTACACGAATCCAAAAAGTTTCTCTCTATGAATTTTGAAATGAAAGATATGGGTGAGGCATCTTACATGATAGGAATTGAAATATTCCAGGATCGATCACAAGGATTGTTAGGATTGTCTCAGAAGGATTATATTGAAAGAGTTCTAGAGAGATTCAGAATGAAGAACTATTCAACTAGTGTTTCCCCTATTTAGAAAGGGGATAAATTCAACCTTATGAAATGTCCTCAGAATGAATGGAAAGGAAAACAAATGGAAGGAATTCTTTATGCTTTTGCAGTAGGAAGTCTAATGTATGTATAGACTTGCACCAGACCAGACATCAGTTTTGCAGTTGGTATGTTGGGAAGATACGAAATTAATCCTCGATTGGATCACCGGAAAGATGCAAAGAAAGTGATGAGGTACTTGCAGGGAAAAAAGGATTACATGCTCACATATAGGAGGTATGATAATCTAGAGGTGATTGGTTACTCAGATTTAGATTTTGCTGGGTGCGTTGATAGTAGAAAGTCCACTTTTGGTTATTTGTTCCTATTAGCTGGAGGAGCAATATCATGGAAAAGTGCGAAGCAAACTATCACTGCTTCATCCACTATGGAAGTTGAATTTGTGGCATGCTTTGAGGCCACGGTTCATGGATTGTGGTTGCGGAATTGTAATGGCCGGTTTTAATTTAACATCTAGTAATTCTACCAACAATACAATAATTTCTACTAGGTTTATGAAAGTTCAATAATTCCAAAATATTTTAACACTTACGCATGAAAATTTATCAATGAATAATAAATTTAATATCTAATTAAAACAATGCATAAATTTGAAATAAATACCTGAACCTGATGCTATTAACCTCCGTTTGTCCGCTGCTTGCTTCCTTCCCGCTTCTGCAAAACACTACCCAAAATCGTTCCTCCCTGCCAACTAGGTAGCTCCCTAGCTCCAGGATATCAACGGATATCCTGGCCCTCCATGCCCAAAACCCCCAACAACTTCGATGCACTGTATCAATCCTACTCCATAACTTCACTTCTTTCTCAAATCCAGAGCCCCTCAAAATTCATTCCCCAACCTCCGTAGANTCCGTTTGTCCGCTGCTTGCTTCCTTCCCGCTTCTGCAAAACACTACCCAAAATCGTTCCTCCCTGCCAACTAGGTAGCTCCCTAGCTCCAGGATATAAACGGATATCCTGGCCCTCCATGCCCAAAACCCCCAACAACTTCGATGCACTGTATCAATCCTACTCCATAACTTCACTTCTTTCTCAAATCCAGAGCCCCTCAAAATTCATTCCCCAACCTCCGTAGAATCGTCTCCCCTCCAACTCCTTCCCTTCCTTATCCCTCTTTCACCGACTCTCCCTGCTCATTTGCCCCCTACCTAACCCATTTATTACCCCTTATCCTTTCCTGTTAGTGCTTTTATCTTCTTGGGATTCATAGGTTATCCCTTGTTGCATACGTAACCATTTTATATCATATACCATTAATCTATTAAATCCATTACGTAAGTTATTAAATGTAGTTTGTAGTTAAATTATTAATTAATTAATTACAATTATATCCTTTAATTAATTAATAACTCACTTAATTAATATCATTAAATTATCTTTGTTTAATTAATACCTTGTTAACACAATTAATCCCCTAATTAGTTTTACTTTATAATTTCTTAAACATTTATCCAACTAGGGTCGTTACAGGAATTTTATGTCATGACTTGGGGTTGTCAACTCTATTTCCAAGCTGCTAGGAATTTATTGTGATAACTCTGCAACTGTATTTTTCTCTAAGAACGACAAGTATTCAATGGTGCTAAACACATGGAATTGAAATACTTTACCGTCAAGGAAGAAGTTCAGAAACAACGAGTGTCAACTGAACACATAAGCACACTGCTTATGGTTGCAGATCCATTGACAAAAGGATTACCACCAAAAACATTTAAGGAACATACCAATAGAATGGGTATTAAATGTAGCACATAACAGTTGCTACTTTTATGTGATGGATTTCTTTATGTTATTTGTTTTATTTGACACTTTGAGATCTTAAAAAAGGTGTTTATGTTTCATAAATCATGTTTAAAATATGTACATACATATATGAGAATAAATGTATGATGACAGGAATAGTCTCTGACGAGGGACATTATTGTTGGACCTTATGAATACACTTCCCATTTATAGACTATATTTAACAGGTTACTAATGTTGTAGTACATGGAAGGGACTAAGTTGCTTTATTAACATGGAACCGTCATGACTCGTAATAGTGGGTTGCTTAATTATAGTATCATGATGACCGACTGAAAGTCAAGATGAATATGATTTATGGCGTGCCTAATGTCTACCTTGTTAAAATCTAACATTAAGTTATCATATGTGTCAAGTGGGAGAATGTAAGACTAATTTTAATCAGTCGTTTTAATGTCCCATATGAAAAGACGTGTATGGTAGGCGGTTATGTTTTTTCGGGTATATATTCTTTTACTGTCTTGAATACCAAACGTCTGGGGAATGGTCTCGAAACTCCTACCATGATGGGCATTGGAGTATAACCGTCCTAGGGAAACCGGTCGTCTCTCTTCCTATAAGAAAACCTTTATAATACCCATCTCACAGTCTGAAAGAACGTATCAGAAAGGGGCAAGGGAGAGAAACTGGATTTTTGTTCTGAAGTTTGAAGCTGCAATGGTTAACAGGTTTTAATTAAGTCCAGGATCTATGCATTAATGGATTCAAGTCAATATTGTTTTATTTCCACCTTAACATGACATATGTGAAGATCCTGAAAGTTCTAGGTCCTTTAATAAATTACAGATGTTTATTTCATAAATTCATTGGTAATGTTTGTCAATTTATTTAACAAGTGCACACACACCTCTACAAAATTGTTTAAGGTATGAACTTGTTCATTTCATACCCATTAGGCATGAAATTGCGCATGTAGCTGCAGAGTGTTGCTTGAGGTATGAATTTGTTCATTTCATAACATTCTATCTCATTTTACTAGATATATATCAAATTTACACGATGAACAGATTGTTAAAGTCCTTATAAGTTTCAAAACAACACTAGAATCCCTAGAAATTAATTTTTTTATATGGCTTAAAATAATCAAATAATATCAAAGTAAAACCAAAGACTCTGAGAACCTAGTTGTAAAGGTATATTACCTTTGAATTGATTTTATTTTTCCTATATTTATGAGCATGATACTGGAACGTTTATAGTGAGAACTTTGATATTCAAAGTGGCTTGTAGCTATACTTATGCTTTTACTGGATTTGTAGTAGTATTATCCAAAGAAGAAGCTATTAGATTAATTGGCATGTTGGATATTCACCATTCAATGGATTAATTATTCCTAATTAGTAACCCACGGGATCCTATTGTGATATCTTGTGACTTTGCAGGAAACCATGAGTACTATCAATGTTCCCTAATGCATTTTTATGACTTCATACAACACACTGATGGGATTTCTTATAAAAAGAGAAAGTCAACTACTAATGCCCACATCAATTCTTTGTAAATTGGGGAAAGTGAATCTGCCTACTAACCAGCCAGTCATTTTTGCAAACTGTTGTTTGGAAAGAGAAAAGCTAGTCTAAACCAAACATGTATTTGGAGAAAATTGGTGCCCAATAGAATTTTTTTACAAACATGTATTTGGAGAAAATTGGTGCCCAATAGATATTTTTTTACAGTTATTCAAATAGATATTTTTACAGTTATTCAAATTGACATAAGTTTAATATTACAGTTATTCAAATTCATATAAATTTAAGACGTTTGAATTTAAAATTCATATAAGTTTAAGACATTTGAATTTACATTTGATCCAAAACATTTTTCAACTGGAGCACCACAAGCTCTCCATAAATTCTATCCATTTCCTAATCCAAAAATCTGATAAGCAAAGCCGCTCCCAACCCTCCCAGTTGCGGATGTCACCTTGACTTCTTATTTTCCTTCCTCCACCAGTGAATGAATTGAAACTTTAACTGGGTCTCGATCCGGGCAGGGATTGAAACTGTCCTGGTTTGCTACTAGGGACCCCTTAACTAGTCTTGGATGGAACTAGATGACGGAGCATTAGGATTGGAAGGATCTACTCATATTGGTAATCAATGTAGATGAAAAATATAGTTTTATCCTCTTCACATCGCTCTCAGTGTGGATCTGGCAAAGATGTGTAGCAGAAGAAGAAACGCAGTTGACGTCACTGAACCCAGAAAAGAAGATGATGTTAGCAAGCCAATTATAAAAGACGTGTCTTTGTAATGTTATATTGAAGTGTATGAATGCATGCTCACGTGTCATTTGTTTCTTTATATAATATTTGTTTTTTAATATATACTAGCAACAACCACATTTATGTAAAAAGTGGTTGATATACGCCGATCTGCGCCATTTTCCACTTTTTAAAATTAATGGCGTCGATCGGCGTATATCAACAATTTTTTACATAAATGTGGTTGTTGCTAGTTGACGGCTGACATGCATCGCCACAACCATAAACATATTTTGATACAATTTAAATGTAATATTTAAATATTGTTTAGTAATTACTTAATTATTATTTAAAATAAAATAATTAAAAATTTAGTTAATATTCATATAAAATTAAATAATTTAATAATAATTTTTAAATAATAATAAATAATAATTTAATTATTAAATAAAAACAAATTATTATTTCTTTATAAAAAATATTAAACAATAAATAATTTATTAGAAATTGATTATTTAATTATAGAAAATTAATTAATTATAAATTATATAATAATATTAATTAATTAATAATAATTAAATTATTAGTTCTCAATTGATTATAGATAATAAAATTAATATTAAATAAAAAGTATTTATAAATTAGAAAATAATATAGAGAAATAAAAAAATATATAAAAAATAAATGCATTATTAAAATAGTACAATAATGTCCCCGAGGTGGAGTGTGTTGTTAAGCCACTCCGTGATGTTAAAGTCGCCGGTTCGAAACTTGCGGGGAAAAAAAATCCAACCATGTTAAGGGTTGGTGTGGCTTAGGCCTGGTGCGATCCCCAGGTGATTTTGAGGGCTTAGATGCCCCTGAGTCGCGGTTTCTCAAGCGCACAAATTAACAAACAAAAAAAAAATAGTATAATAATAATGGAAAAAATACATTTATATAATATAAATAAATTTATAAAAAACAAAAGAGTAAATAACAAAGTATTTAATAAAGTTAATAAAAACAAAAATAATAAAGTATTACATATAATAATAAGAAAGTAATAAAAAAATAAGGACATTGTTAAAATAATACATTATATATAAATAAAGGAAGACAACATTAATAATGTATAAATACATTAATGTATTAATTAATTAATAT
>JASDQU010101846.1:296615-372114 GCA_032191745.1 Picea mariana
TTTGTCACATTGCGACAATGGGTTCTGCACATCACATTGTGAGAAGGCATTATATTCGTCACATTGCGATGTTTGAAAATGTTTGGCACATTGCGCAATGAGAGGGCTAGGTTCATCACAATGCGACGACATTACTATGTCATAAAGCATAAATATGGTAATATTAAATCATATTAATGATTTTGTTAGTACACACATGAGAGTTATAATCAAGCATATCATTGAATTCAACGTCAATGTTATTTAGTAATGAGAGAATTTAATAGTAATATTTTAAGAGGTTTGCTCTAAAACAATTTGATATAGGAGTATGATTTAAAAGAGAAAAATTGATTGCCATTAACTTAACATTATTTCAGAGAAGTCAAGAGAAATATATTTTTTGTTTGAAGTTGGTCTTGTAGTTTACATTGAAGAGTGTGTCACTTAGACACATTTAGAGAGCAATAATTTTATAATGAAATTGACATAGATATTTGTGACATACTTATATTATTACTCCATTAACAAATACTTATATAATATAAAAATATAAATGATTTCTACTATTCCATTAAAAAATATTTTTAAAAATAAAAATATAAAAAATATTCAATCTTTTTCAAGATTAAATATATTTAAATATATAAAATATTTGTTAAAAATTAAATAACTATCAAAATATATTAATAAAATAATACATTAATATACTAATACAATTCAAGTGGATTAAAATAAAATATTAACACACGAATACAATGATACATTAATAAAATAGTAATACATTGTTAAAGTATTAATATATTTATATTAATAAAAAATGTATTTTATAATATTATAGAAGCAAAATTTTAAAATTGTATCAATATATTTATATTAATAAAAAATGTAATTTATAGTATTATATAAAATTAATTGTATGTGAAATAATATAATATATTATATAAAATTAAAACTATAATCATAGCGAATTTCATAATAAAAATTAATTACAAAATTTATACAAAAGTGGTTGTATTTATACATGGCGATCTCTATACATTATTTTTGTCATGGCCCACAGGCGAAAGCAATGAAATTATTCAATCATTTATAATCCAATAAAAGGATGAAAGGTTTTCTATTCACATAGAACGGAAGACCACTCTGTGAATCATTGCACACAATATCCTGTGAATCATTGCGCACAATATCTTCTGCATGTGGCGTCTGAAGTAGCACAAAGTCAAGCCAGAGACACATGCATACGGTGCAGATTTTTGTTGTTTTGTCGATAGGTATGAAAATTTTTTCCTTTGCGCATTTGAAGTAGTACAAAGTCAAGGAGAGACTGATCAAATATGTATGCCAAGGAGCGCACAAGTAAGGGATTTTTTACGGACTGTTCAGGTTGTTTCAATTCCATTTATTATATTATTCTATTTGAATACAAAAACATACTATATTATTTTAGGATAGTCAGGCTCAAAAAAATTTGAATACAAAACCATACTATATTATTTCAGGACCGTCGGGCTCAGAAAGATCCCAGCTTAGAATATCTACATGAACTGAGTTTCAAAAACCATACTATATTATTTCAGGATGATTGGGCCTAGAAAGATTCGAGGTCAGATTATTATTTCAGGATGATTGGGCCTAGAAAGATTCGAGGTCAGATTATCTACATGAACGGAGTAGTGGGTAGAGGAAGCTAATGCACCATCCTTCCATAAGGCGCCATCCTTTCATACCATGGACACCTGCCTAGTTAAATGGGAGCCGACAAACATAACTCGATATCAAAATGTAATAACTCGATATCAAACATTGGGAGAGTCTATTATCTGGAACTGCAACCTTCATGCCTTCGTGAGAGTGCAACCTGCATGACAATGAATACAAATATTAGCATGTATGGAGATAAATTTAAAACAAATTTTGTGAAATGACAATAAGTAAAACTTAACAACACTCAGAAATGGAAACTTAACAACACTCAGAAATGGAAATGTGTGAGATACAATTAAAACCCTACTACTCTTCAAACCCTAGTAAATGTTGAGAAATGTCGAGACCATTGTTGGCACCATGTGCGAGCTCATCCGGGTGCCTGATGGTTCTGAAAGAGCCTCCTGTCTTACTAWTTTCACATCATAAGTTCATAATCGCAGGCATGAATTCATAATCGCAGGCATGAAACAGAATCATGGGCATGTAAACATAATCGCAGGCATGAGTTCATGAAACAAAATYGCAGGCATGAAAAATTCGAGTTCATAATCAGAGGCATAATCGCAGGTATCTAGATATGAAAAATCGCAATACAATGTTCATGAAACATAATCGCAAACATTATGTTCATGAAACATAATCACAGGAATTATGAAAAATCGTAGGCATATGAAAAATCATAGGTATTATGTTCATGAAACATAATCGCAACCATTATGACCATGAAAAATCGCAGCCATTATGACCAGAGCCATCTCTCTTCCAAAAACCAAAATGCTTCAGGAATATGAAGCGGCCTACTTGCACGTCGCATGTGCATTCGTATCCATAGAAACCAAAATGCTCCATGAATATGAAGCAGCCTGCGCCTATCTTCCATAAATAAAATAAATAATTTTAATAAACGTGTAGCACTTATATATTGTTACAGTAATTTTTTAATCATGTTTAGTAAAAGTGAAAAAGTAAATATGATAAACGATTTTATAAATGCAAGGGAGTTAGTTCTTGCAATCTTATTCATTGATTTGGATATAAGACGAAGAATATGCTAGCATCTTGAATTCCTGACCATCAGATTAAATTTAGTAATTAAAAGCATGATTAATCGTACAAGTCTGATAGGGAGACCCCTATCTGTGTAAAGATTAAAGAGCATAAAAATGATCCATTTTCTTAACATTCACCACTTTTTCAAATTATTTATTTTGTAAATGGTTAACCTAAATTAATATAGCATTATGTATTGCATATTGAATATTACATGCATATCATATAATAAGTAATTAAAGTCAATTTTTCTTCACTTTTTCAAATTATTTATTTTGTAAATGTTTAACAGAAATTAATATAACATTATGTATTTCATATTAAATATATTATGTATAATATATTTCATATTTAATACAGTATGTATTATATTAAATTAATGTAACATTATGTATTTCATACTAAATATAGTATGTATAATGTATTTCATATTAAATATAAATATAGTATGTATAATGTATTTCATATTAAATATAATATGTATAGTCAATTTTTTTTTTAAATAAAATTTGGATTAATAATTAATTCCTATTCCAAAGTTTTGGTCTTCCGGACAATATGTATCAATTGGGCACTCTCACTGAAATCATCTATTTTGAGGCTAAAATCTCCCTTTCGAATTACACTATTATCTGGAAACAGAAGGGATTAAAAATAAAACATGAATTAATAATAAAACAATGATTAATTTTTACCCTTCTTTTGCGGTTCCTGGCAAAACCAATGTTGCACTAGAATCTTCTATTTTGAAGACAAAATCTCCCTTTCTAAATACATTATTATCTGGAAAAGCATAAGGGATTACAAATTGTTACAATGACAATATACAAACTTTCTCTATTGTATTTAAACAAATGTGCATTTGAACAGATACCAGATATCTGTGTTCGATATTTAAATTAAGAAATTGTATTTAAACAAATGTTCATTTGAACAGATACCAGATTTCTGTGTTCGATATTTAAATTAAGAAATCAATAAAAGTTGGTGTTGTCAATATTTAAAGTTATAAGAAATGTTTGTACTTTTTTCATTTCATATTTTTTTTATTTGATAATTATTTTTATTTTTTATATATTATGGCTTTTTTTTATTAGAAAAATATTTTTATTTTAAATAATTTTCATATTATTAAATATCATACTTTGCTTATTTTATTTACTAGAAATCAATTATTTACTAAAAATCAATAAAAACTAGTAACTTAAATTTGTAAAGTTATATGAAATGTTTATACTTATTTTTATATATTATAATTCTTCTTTTCTTATTAAAAATCGTATATTCCAGGTAAAATCATTTTTATATATTATATTTCTCCTTTCCCTATTAAAAATAGTATGTTCCAAGTAAAATATATTTGAATGTCAAGCATATAGAATAGAATAAATCAAATATATCACAAAACTTTCTTAACAAAGAAGGCACATAAATCAATGACCCATTGAGCTATGCACATAATTTTGACGAAGGGTGTTGGCGCGACTCCGAGTTATATCCTTACAATAAATCAAATCCATCACAAAACTTTCTTAACAAAGGAGGTACATAAATCAATGACCCATTGAGCTATGCACATAATTTTGATGAAGAGTGTTGGCATGATTCGGAGTTATATCCTTACAAGGGCTTTTATGCTAGATTTGTGGTCACACCCATTGCAAAACTTAGGGAGAAAAAAATTCCGAGTTATATCCTTAAAGGGCTTCTATGCTAGATTTGTGGGCACACCCATTGCAAAACCTGGGGAGAAAAAAAAAATTTGAAAATCATTAACACTCATCAGTCCGATGGAATGTATATGTATTTAAATGAAATGTATGCATTATTTTTTTTTCTTTGTTAGATTAAGGTGGGTACTCTTGTATCAAGTTCCCAAAATTGAATATTTAATGTATTTGTATCCTTTGTTTTGAGGGATGGTGTGTATAGCCCTATGATTGACGGGGTTGTTGGTTAACTATAACAGTGGGTAGAATATATTGGCAAATGTTGGTCAATGCAATTCTTTTTATTTTTTCAAAAAGATATTAAGGACCAACATGAATGATGAGATGTGAAAAGTATTTTTTTAAGACTATCAAAACTTGTAATTACAATGAAAAGTTGAAAACATTCTCTCTGAATGATTCATATATTCTTCATTTGGCTTCTATAGTCACAGTCACGAAGTTCGATTTTTGCCATTCTAATTAATTCTTTTATCGAACATTGCAAGCCAAACCATGCATGTAACTTCATTTCTTTTGCAAATTAAAAACTAAAACTAAAATATGAATAAGATTTAAAATAACTAAAGACTCTCAATTGTACTAGATTCACATATTCACATTTAAACTAAGTTCATATACTTTAAATATTATCTTAGTATGTGTGGCTTTTAAACTATACTTTCATTCATAGATAGCACAACTAGAAAGCTCAACTCAAATCAAAATATATCTTAGAATGTGTGACTTTTAAACTATACTTTCATTCATAGATGGCACAACTAGAAAGTTCAACTTAAATCAAAGTATTACTATAAAAACACACATATCCTTCCTTACACATTCTTTTTTACACATAAAAACATGTGCTTTCACCTTCTTTTACATGGACTTGTTGCTATGCAACTCTTTTCAGAAAAATAAAATAAAAAAGATAATGGTGTATGCAAGCTACTAATGTTCAAAGAGAAACACAAAATATTATAAAGGCTACGAACACTCGTGCATTAACTTCCTAGTCTAGCATGCATTACCAATAATTTTCCTCCCGCCAAGTGCTTGAATAAAATATAAAAAACAAGATCAATGTAATTCAAATGGTAGGCACTTTATTCCTTTCATGATTGTATTTTTGCAAGTGGTTAAATAAAATATAAAAAAAATCAATGTAATTCAATTGATCGGTTGTTTATTTCCTTCATAATTAAATTGTGCCATGTGTTTGGTTTATCTGGTTTATTGCAAAAATGAACTGGTGAGTTGTGACAAGAACATACTATCCATAACCCTACCTATTATTCAGTTGCTAATTAACGGATCGCAACGTAGTCTCTGTTCTCGACGAATTCAAAAATGAAGTCTCCTTTGCTATAGGATCTGATTGAAGTTTGGATTGTGTACAAATTACCTGTATGGACTATACGTTAAAGGATCGAAATTAAAACTAGCCCAGTGACAAAAATCTTTCGCCGATGAACGTCAAGAGGCCACGCCCTCACCATATTTCACTATAGCTTATAAGTGGTAAGTAGGTTAGTTAATAATTTGTGATAATCAAGTTGTATAATTATTAATGTAGATATAATTACATCTACTGCATATTTCAGTATAGTTTATAAGTGACAAGTAGGTTAGTTAATAATCTGTGCTAATTAAGTTGTATATTTATTAATGTAGGTATACTTACATGTAATGTTGTTAATTTATAGGTATTATCATTAAATCTCTAATATATAATTAAAAAACTAATTAATTTAAAAGTTTTCAATAAATATACTCCCCTCACAGTAAAGAACAATCACGCATTTCGTAGAAGATAAGTCACGGTGGGAAGAAAGACGTGATCAAAACACTTCTCCATTCTTTGGCTTGATGAGTCATGTTTTAGACTCTCATTACATGCATAAACTGCCGTGCATCCTCAGTACCACAAAGTGACGACCACTTTAAATTAGATAGGAGGCAAAGAACCCCACAGGATTATATGTGAAGGCATGAAGATCCTCACCCGTTAGGTTTGAAAAACTATATTGAAAGACTCCTTGTTTTTCATAGCAAGGATAAAGTCTAAAGTCTACTTGCACTCATGTCTTCGCTGACTTGGGTTTCTACAATAATGGTGTTCGTTACAACTAAGTCATCTGCAAACTGATTTTAGATGGGAATTGGCTTCCTTATACATCACAGTGAGATGATTTTGGATGGGAATTGGCTTCCTCATACATCAGAGCGAGATCATAGAAGACTAAACAGTTTTATGAAGAGAACATGGTTGAAATCATAGCCGTCATTCTGGAAAACTTATGGGGCATGGCAGGCCTACATGTTGGCTATAGTCAAAACTAACAATAGGCTAACAACTTTCTATAAATAGAAAAAGATCAAATCAATTGATTATATGTTTTAACACTCCCCTTAAAATCAACTTAATCTTAATTTTTACATTCTTCAGCACCGATAATGCCTAAGTGTTGTCTTTGAAATTAAAAAACAATGCTTTCCTATGACTTGATGAAGATATTTGCTAATTGATCTCTAGATCCACAAAATTCAAGAGAAATGCGCTCATGAATGAAGTGATAGTGAATGTAAATATGTTTTCTTTTTCTACCAAACACATGATTTTTGGGCAATGCAATTGATGAACTATTGTCAAAGAAAATATAAGTTGGCTCCTTCTCCACATATGCCATATCTTTCAAGAGTCTTCTTAGCCATACTGCATGGAATGATGTTGTAGTAGTCACGGCATATTCTGCTTCTGCAAAAGATATTGGGACAATGATATTCTTCTTAGAAGCCCATGAGATAAAATTTGTGCCGAAATGAAAAATATATCCTAAGGTGTTTTTATCATGTAAGTATGTTGTCATCAAAAGTTGTGTACCATAATCCATAATAAGTTGTACCTACAATATACCTTAAAATTATTTTTCAAACTTTTCAATGAGAGTCCTTGGGAGACTCCATAAATCTAGAAATGAAACTAATTGCATACATAAAATTAAGTCTAGTTGCAGTAAGGTACATGAGGATAGCTACAAGCCTCTTATACAATGTTGAATCAAATGCTAGTCCATCATTATGCCTGCTCAATTTTGTTCTTGTTGCAATATGTAGTTTTCTTGTTTTTTATTTCTCCATCCTAAACCTTTTTAAAATATCTGTAGCATACTTTTGTTGACATATGAAAATGTCTTAAGGATATTTCTTGACATCAATTCCCAAAAGGTAATTCATGAGAGAAAGGTATTTCATCTCAAACTCTCTTTTCATGGCAGCTTTGAAATCGTCTAACATCAGATTACCATTATATACCATATCATCAACATAAAGATAAATTGTAATAATTTTACCTTGTTTATCTGATATGGTATAAATAATGGCCTCATTAATGCTCCTATTCAACCCATTGTTGAGCAAATAAGTATCAATCCAACTGTACCAAATTCTTGCAAATTGCTTCAAGCCATACAAGGGTTCCTTCATCTTGTACACTCTATATTGTTTTCCTAAATTACTTGAAATCCTTGCGGCTTGTCTACATACACCTATTTTTCGTAGTGTCCATTCAAAAAGTTTGACTTCACATCCATATAATAAATTTTCCATTTGTTTTCGGTTGCAATGGCTATCATAGCTCTAATAGTATCCAACCTTGCTACTGGAGAAAAGGTCTAACCCTAGTCAATATTGGCTTGTTGAACAAAAACTTTGGCAACTATCCCCACCTTTCTCATTAAGTTTTCTCTTGTAAAACCACTTAACACCAATGTTGGTTTTATCTGCTAGAGGATCAACAAGATCCTATGTCTCATTCCTTTCAATAGCTTGAATCTTTGCATTCATGGCATGTACCCAATGTTATTCTTTCACTTCTTCTTCAAAATAAGTAGGTTGGTAGGATAGTAAGGAAAAGTGAGCTTGTTTATCCATGTCATCCAACTACTCATAGATATCCCTCAAGCTCCTTGTTTTTTTATTTCTCACATAACCTATTGACTCACTACTAGAAGAAGAACTATTTTCAATATGTTCTTCTTGTCTTTGCACCTATAACCTTGAAAGTCTTGGTGGAGGTACTTGTTGTCTGAAACTTTTCACATGTTTATTTATTTGGAGTAATGTATTTTCACTGTCTATTATTTTATTTTCTTGGTCACTCCAAGATTTGTCCTTCAAGAATTTTACATCTCTGCTCACCACAAATTTCTTGATGACTAGATTATACGGTTCCAAGGCTTTGGATTGTTCATTTTACCAAATGAAAATGCGCTTTTCACTCTTGTTGTCAAGTTTCCTTCTTAGCTCTTATGGGACATGTGCATAGGCCATACAATCATAAATTCTAAAGTGAGAGACACTTGACTTCGTGAAATTCCATGCTTCTTGAGGAAATTTGTCTTTTACATTTTTTGTTGGATATATGTTCAGCATATAGATTGAATAAACAACATCTTCACCCCAAAAATCATTAGACAATTTTTTAGCTTTGATCATGCTCATTTCCATGTTCATGATGCTCTGATTATTTCTTTCAGCCACTCCATTCTACTGTGGAGTATACCTAATGGTGAAATGCCTTTTAATTTTCTATTTTCCACAAAAACTTGTGAACTCCTTTGAGTCATACTCTCCTTGTCCATATATCCTGAGTAATTTGATATTTTTTCCGTTCTCTTTGTTGTTAAATCCAAGAATGAAGTTTCCACAAAGGTTGGTTTGTTCACTCAATATAGGCATTCCCTCAACCATTGATTTTTTTGGAAGAGACTAAGACTCCTAAAATGTAGGTGACCATACATAAGATGCCACAACCAAGTCTCATCCCTATTTGAGACATTTTCTGCATATGACTGTGACATTTTTACACTTCTCAGATTCAATAGGAACATTTTATTCTTGATCATTTGCAACAAGTATTCTACTAGGTGAGTTATATAAGATATTGCATGTAAAGTTAGAATCCTTCAATCTGACATTATAACCATTTTGATTCAATTATGCGACACTTGTTAGATTATGTCTAAGATTCGGTACATATAAGACATCAAGAATGTATTTCTTTTCATTTTATTTAATTAATATTCACACAACATCTTTTCGTAAAACCTTCACATAATAATAATCACCTAAAGTAATTTCAAAATGAATAGAACTATCAATACTAGAAAACAATATTTTCTTACATGTCATGTGATTGAGGTAGCCATTGTGCAACAACCAAAAATCCTTGTTTTGATATTCTTTAATGATTTGACATGAAATGAACATTTTCTTAAATATGTCTTATTCAATGTTAAAGTAATTGAAAACAATCTTTTCTTACATGTCATGTGATTGAGGTAGCCATTGTGCAACAACCAAAAATCCTTGTTTTGATATTCTTTAATGATTTTACATGAAATGAACATTTTCTTAAATATGTCTTATTCAATGTTAAAGTAATTTCAAAATAAATAAAACTATCAATACTAGAAAACAATCTTTTCTTACATGTCATGTGATTGAGGTAGCCATTTTCCAACAACCAAAAATCCTTGTTTTGATATTCTTTAATGATTTGACATGAAATGAACATTTTTTTAAATATGTCTTATTCAATGTTGGAACATTGTATAATGTCGTCAACATTGCTTCCCTTACACGCACGATCGTTCTCACTATCTTTGTTCGAATTTGTTTATTCTTTATATTCATTCTCTCCATCCTAAACAAATACAGATATCACAGTATACCATGAAAAAAAATGTTAATCAAAAAATTATTGCATTCTAATTGTATAGGTTTGGCGGGGCCGACATGATTTGATTACCTCAACTCGATGGTAATTATCAAAGGAATACATGAGAGAACGTTACTCGATGTACACACATATGTTTAAAAAGTTAATTTCAAACCCAGGTAGTAGAAATTTTGGTCTATTACTGTAATGTCAACATGCATTAATAATATTCCATACTTAGTTTAAATTACTCACCAAAAATTTTCAGAATCGTGATAGAAGATGGAAGGGATTATATGAATGAGAAGACACATGCCATGAAAAAAAGAAAGGATAACTCAGTAGAAAAAATTGGTAGAAGATGTAAACTGAGTTTGTGTCCCACCTTCATTGTATGTTAGCTGTAAAGCTTCACACATGATAGGATTCCAATGTGTGTTAGTCGTAATGCTTTATATGGAGTAAGAAAAACAAAATTAAGATCATCACTATTTTATTAAGGTTTATTTATATCAATATCATTTGTTTGACATATATATTAAGCGGAAAGGAAGTTTTGAAGATTTTGAAGCAAGAAGAATAATTAAAAATAATTAAACATCTATTTTTTTTATATACAAAAAGTTATTTTATACTAACACAATCAATCACATTATTAAAATGGTTGATATATGAGGATAGACTATATTATTCACTTTTATAATAAATAAAGTTAAGACCATTATAATTTCATTCTTTTTATTTATAATATTAGTTAATTTTATTAGGGTTTCATTATTTTTATCCATTATGTTGTCAAGAAAAACTGAAAAGCCTAAAATACACAAATTATATTTTAAAGTTTTAATATAAAACAATTCAAATTTAAAACTCTGAAAATAATATGCAATTTTTGAAACCTGTGTAATTCTCAGTGATATCATTCAACAACATGAAGTTGGTTTTGGATGGTTTATTGGCATAAATAAATATATAATTCAAAGAATTCAACTACAGCGGCGACATTATTCATTTGATGTAAATAATCAAAGAAAAAATCACTCTTCATTTGATGTAGAGGATTCTTTTAAAAACGCAAATGTAAAAACAATTATTCATTTGATGGAGAAGAAAAAGTAAATGTAAAAGGCATTATTTATTTAATGGAGTGGACGGTGCCCAGTGACCCACGCACAGCTTGTGGAGCAGCGTAATCACCGACATGCATAGCTGCTGGAGCCACCATAATCACCCACGCCTCCTCAGTCACTAACTGAGAACTCGCTCCCTCACTTACCAGCGGACATTTGGTAAGGTAAGAGGGACTGCACATCATTAAAAAAATATAAATCAAAAACCTTAAAAATAGTAAAAAGCCAAATCACATTAAAAAAAAAAAAATTAAAAAACAATACATAGTAATAAAACTTAAAACCAATAAAACATATAAAACATCTAAATCTAAAGTAATCACTTTAATTACTTATTTTAATTATTAACATATATCTATCTTTTATAATGAAAGAAAGTTAATTTTCGAAATCATAACTTTTTATTTATTGTGATAACTAAGAAAATATTGTAGATTAAAAGTTTATATGTAATTAAAAGGATTTTAATTCTAACCATTTTCAATAGATGTAGATTTATAAAAGTAATTAATAACAAGTTAATTACACACAAAAATGTTTGATAAAAATTTTAATTTACATATAAATTGTTTTTAGTTACTAAACCATTGTACAAAGTTATAAACATAGACCTGCAAAAATCCCACTTAAAACTAATAAAACCGTCTTGTCTCTATTTGTTATTGGTTTCAATGTGAAATTTTATGAATCGAAATATCTGCATGATGGCCACTATTTGCGAAAGCATTAATCCTTATACAGATTTTTTTCCAAAATGGACAAAACATGCCAGGAAGTTTGAAACCCTTGATGGTCGGCCCATTCATGATTCTGACCTAAACAATTCTGAGCATGTATTTGCATCCCTGAATGGTCGACCCATTCATCATCCTAGCTTCAACAGTTCCTAGTAGATATCTGCAGGGTGGATAAGTATTACTTCGGAAAAAAACCTTTTTTTTTTCAATAAAGTCACTCAGCGCTATGTTTACGGAGAATTTATTAATAATATCCATGCCCATGGATAAAACCTGCATATCTTTATCTTTGTGATGAGGAAATGTGTCTTATCCGTCCCTTTGTCTATCTTTCAAAAATTAAAACAATAAAATTAAAAATTGTTTTTAATAATGGTTAGAAGTAAAAAAAAAAATTAAATCAATAATTTTTTTTTTTTTTTAATAATGGTTAGAAGTAAAAAAAATAGTTGTGATTGTAATACTCCAAGGATATGCTCAGCTATATTATGTATTGTAATCATGTTTATAGGTTAGTGAGCCAAGTGTATATAAGATAGTGGGTTTATGTGTTATTTAGGTCAGAGAGCCTAGGCGTTAAAGGTCACGAGCCTAATTTTTATATATGTAATTATGCAAATCATTAATATAATCATTAAGAAAGAGTGATAGGGGACAAAGCTTCCACAAGGCTAGGTAAGGGAGAGGAGGCTGAAAGGTTGGACAAGGGGTGAGGGCTTAAGTCTTCGAATAATAATTTATTATTATTCCAAAGTGGTGTGAAAGGTATATTTTTATCCTAAGTTCCTAGAAAAGGGAATGCATACTTGATGGAGTGCATGCAGCTTCATGAGCGACATGTGTTAGCCCAGGCACATGCAATTTAACCCAAGAATTGATCCATGATCGAGGTTTATCTCCATTCTTGCGTTCGTTGTCTGAACTGTGTTGTCTCTGCGTCTGATCTCTGCATACCTCATGCAGCTCTGAAACCCGAAATTGTGATGCCAACTTGGGATGTTTTCCTGGGAAGCTGAGGCATCCTCCATTTGAATCGTTTGAGTCTACGTTCAATCTCTACATTCATTCCTTGGCACGCACCCTAAAAACCAATGGCAAACCCATTGACTGAGCCGTGTCTACGGTGTGACCTGTGAACCCAGTTTATCCACACTGCAAATCCAAGTTCGTTCTTAACCATTTCGGTTGCTGTCTTCTGTGAAACTTGAGCATATCGTAATTGTCTATGTCATGTGTGTTATAACTATGGGTTGTTGTGGCCACTTTGTCCCTTAGCTACGTGTGAACTGTTGTCATCATTTGTTCCTTTTTGAGCCTTACTATTGTCCTCCTTGTGTTAGAACGGAGCTGAAGAAGCATCTTGTCAGGCCTGTGTGCAACACTCTCTCCAGGTGAGAGAGGTGGTGGTGGTTGAAAAAGCAGGTTGTCAGACCTGGGAGCGACTCTCTCTAGGTGAGAGAGTGAGTGGAAGAAGTGAAAACTCCTGGAAGGGGTCCTGTAGCTACCACAGAGCTCGGAGAATTATGGTCTGGCCTGTTGGTGAAGTCCAAGGCAAGGGAGGTTTAGCAATCGAAGGACTATCCAGTGTGACAGTGAAGGTGTATACTCCTAGGGTGGGACAAGCATGTGGGGAATGAGAGATTGTGAGCAGTGGCGATAAGTGGCTCCTCAGAGAGAAACCATCCTCATAAACTGTGTGTATTCCTATTGACCTTGCTTAGCCTAGGATTCCCTTAATCGATGGAGTTTAGTCCTAGCTCAGGCGTGACCTGCTACTGAGAGTGATGAGTAGTGCGGTCTAAGGCTGGGAGGTTCGTGGAAGGTCTGTACATAGTTGGTGGTGTTCTTCCAGTTAAAAGATAAGTATTAATTATGTACTTAATTTATATGTGATGCATGTCTGTGTCTTTGAAATGTATCATGTATTCCATTGCAATTATGAATTACTATTAATTCCATTATTTATGTATGTTAGTTGTAATCCTGTGATTACTCTGTATTGTTTGGTTAATTTTCATTAAATACACATCTTATATATATATATGTATGAGATTGTTTCTCGTAGTAGCGTTGCCCGACAGTGGATTTGATGGCTGGGGGACGTTACAATATGATATCAGAGCCAAAGTTTCAACGATGAGCTTGAATGGGCCATGTCAGTGAAATTTGAAGCGAGAGTTTAGAAGAAGTTGTTGTCGGAATGGAAAAAACTCAAGTTGTGACCCAAGGTTTCAAGTAGAAATTGTGTTAAGAGGAACCAATTTTGAACCTTAGAATTTTTCTGAGTGCCAAGGGGTTACTTGGCCATGTTATGAAGCTCAGGAGGAGTAGTGGTATTTGTCTAGGGAGAGAGAGAGCTCAACACTTGGGGTGTGGGAGTCATAGGATCTGTTCAGAAGGAAATGAAAAACCTTTACGACTGTTAGATCTAGAGAAAGCGCAAAAGGGTTAACCTCGGAAGCCCTTCAGACTTCATGACATCGGAGAATCTTGATGCAAAGGTATGAGAAAGGCTGAAAACCAAAGCATCGAAGTCCCGAAGGATATATACACCATAAATCGTAGGAAAAGAGCTTGACTATTGGATCAAGCAAAGGGGAAGATCGGGATTTTGGATTTCGGGAGAATTAAAGTATGTTGAGGGGAGAACTTCCGAATCTCGAAGTTTCAAAGAGAGAGTAGGCATGGTGGGGCTGGATGATGTCTCCAGAGGTGATGTGGACCTTCCTAGACATGCCACGTGACACCACCTGAGTTGGTGACATCTGTACCATGTGGACCTGGGGTTCATAATTTCAGAATTTGAATAATAGAATGGAAGCAAGTGTGAGAACTTCCAAAGTCCTGAAGCTCCTAACTTTCGATGTCCCGGAACTTAGATTCCTGAAGTTCCATAGTGTGTGTCATCCATTGGAAGTTGAGTAGACGTGGACTATTGATCCACTCTACTTCGTGATTTCAGTAATTCAGAACTCCGAGAGTTCGTTGTTTTGTGATTTGAAAATATTCCAAAGCCAAAGGTGGAATGCTCGAGTAAGCGCTTATTAATATAGTGCTTGGTCATGACTCATGGTTGCTTGGGTTGGGGACAAAGAGAAAGGGGATAGTGCCTGAAATCTTAGTAGATGAGAGCTCTGAACGAACAAATCTGTGGGGATTCTTGATTGAACGAGAATCACAAAAAACGAAAAGTGAACATTTTCATGAATCATATTTGTTTATGAATGTTGTCAGATTTTTTAAGGAATGATGACTTGACAAATTCTCGTTTTTTCCGCACATTGTGTCTACAGAAGTTTAACGAGTGCCAAAAACGATTAGAGTTTCCACTGAGCGCAAAGAAATGGAAGAGGCATAGTTGCTTCCATTTCAGAGAATGAAATAAAAGGGATGGATGTTCATTTGGGAGTTGAAGGGTCGAACTCCAATGGGCCTAGAGAATAGATAGATAAGGAAGGGCATGTGATAAAAATCATTGAAAGATTGAATAAAGATGCCCAAACTCACCGAGAAGATAGCATAAATCTCATGAAAGCTAAGGAACAATAGGGAGAATTCAACTTAAAGTTGATGAAGAGTCTGGAGAGAATAGAAAAGAAGTTGGACAAGGAGAGGGACTCGAGAAAAATAGGGAGTCACCAGACTTATGAGGGAAGAATATCAAGGAGTGTTGGTGGACACCATCATCACTCCCAAGGTCACTCCAAGAGGAGGGCACACGGTAGTTCACACCCATCTCCTACCAAAAAGAACAGGAGATCTGGAGTGGATGAACTAAAGAGAGAAATGAACAAGATTAAGCCTCCATGTTTGATGGAGAACATAAGAAGGAGGAAGATGTCGACACATGGTTGATTGGCATGAGGAAATATTTCCAACTGCAGAATTATTCCTCTCATGTAGAAGGAAGAATTGCGATATATCAACTAAAATGAAAATCATGCATGTGATGGGATCATCTTGTGCAGGTGCAAAACATTAGAGAGAAAGATATCTCTTGGAAAGAATTCAAGAGATATTTCGAGAATAAATACTTGACGAAAAAATATTATGACAGACAGATGAAAACGTTCTTTGAACTCTAGCTCGGTAGCATGACCATTGATGAGTATGAACGAAGGTTTTTTGAGTTACTGAAGTATGTTTTGTTCATAAAGGATGAGACTGTCAAGATTCAAAGGTCTTTGAGTGGACTGCCACCTTCCAATGGGGACAAGATTCAGCATGATGACCCTAATACTATGGAAGAAACTAAGAAGAGAGAAATGATCACATGAGAAAAAAAGAGAGAAGCCTACCTTCCAGAAGGCTTGGGAAGACAAGAATACATTCAAGATGGATCAGAGGAAGAAGGGACATAAGCCACCCTTTTTTAGAAACAATCCTCAAGGACAACCATCTTTTAGAGATCCCAGGAAGGCTGAAGTGTGTGAGCAAATGCCAAGACTGCCACCTATGGAATGTTGGGGTTGTAAAGGAAACCATAGGTACATATATTTCCCCCACAGAAATGACAAAGTGAGTTTTTTCCACAAATTTCAATAGGCTGAAACAAATGAGGACATGGGCAGTAGAATACCCAGGATCTATGCAACCCTGGACAACAAGCAAGAAAAATATCAATCGCACATGATTGAAGTGGAAGGTGTGATTAACAACCAACCATTTACTATTTTAATTGATTCATGGTCTAGTCATATTTATATAGATCCTAGAGTGGTGGAAAGTTTGCACTTGTCGAGAAGAAAACATGAAAAGTATTGGTTAGTGCAGCTAGCAATAAGAACCAAAAGGAAAGTCACTGAGTTAGTTAAGTCTTGTCTTGTGGACATGAATAGACCGAGCACAGAGGCTGAAGTGAACATTTTGCCTTTAGGTTCTTTTGATGGTCTAATTAGGATGGACTGGTTGGAACAACACCATGCCATCTTGGACTGTCGTAATAAGACATTCACTTTCCTAGATGAGGAAAGAAATTGGAAAACAGTCCAAGGAATTCCTAGAGCTGTTGCTGTAAGAGAAATATCAGCAATGCAACTGAAGAAGTGCTTCAGGAAAGGCTGTCAATTATTTGCAGCCCACTTGGAAGAAGCACCTGAGGATAAGGTGTCGAAGATCGAATACCATGTGGTATTAAAGGAGTTTGAGGATATATTTCAGGAGGTACACAGACTACCTCCGAAAAGAGATATTGACTTGTCTGTAAACTTGATTCCTTGAGCAACTCCAGTGTCGAAATCTCCTTACAGAATGAGTACACCAAAGATGAAAGAATTGCAATTGCACATTGAAGAGATTCTGAAGAAGGCGTATATACGACCAACTATGTCACCTTGGGGTGCCCCAGCCTGTTCGTGAAGAAGAAGGATGGGACGTTGAGACTGTGTATCGATTTCAGACAATTGAACAAAGCAACTGTAAAGAACAAATATCCTCTTTCAAGGATTGATGACCTCTTCAATCAATTGAAGGATGCGAAGATATTTTCGAAGATAGATCTCAGGTCAGGATATCATTAGGTAAGGATAAAGGATGAAGACATCAACAAGACCGCCTTTAGAATAAGGTATGGTCATTACAAGTTCACAATGGTTCCGTTTGGGTTGTCAAATGCACCCATTGTTTTTATGTGCCTAATGAATGGTGTATTGAGGGACTATCTAGACAAGTTTGTCATTGTCTTCCTGGATAACATTATGGTGTATTCCAAGTTGGAGGAATAGCATGAAAAACATCTGAGGATGGTGTTGCAGGTGCTAAGAGAGAACCAACTATATGCCAAGTTGATCAAGTGCTCATTTTATCAGGAGAAGATCCATTACTTGGGGAATATTATTTTGAAGCATGGGATAGTTGTAGATCCTGAAAATATTGAGGCCATCAGAGAATGGTCAGTGCCAAAGAATGTAATGAAATTCAGATCCTTTATGGGTATATCTGGTTATTAGAGAAAGTTTATCGTAGGGTTCTCGAGGATAGCTCACCCTATCACTTCCTTGCAAAGGAAGGAGAATAAATTTTAGTGGACAGAGGAATGTGAGAGAAGCTTCCAACAATTGAAGTAGTTGTTAACCAGTGCTCTAATCTCGAGGATTACAGATCTGAATGAAGACTTTGTAGTGTGCATAGGTGCATGCAAAGAAGGACTAGCAGGATTCCTCAATCAGAATGGATTTGTAATTTCTTATGAATCGAGAAAGTTGAAAGAGCACGAAAGGAACTATGAAACTCATGATTTGGAGTTTGCAGCAATAGTACACGCTCTAAAGAAATGGAGGCATTATCTCATGGGAAGGAGGTTCAAATTAAGGAAAGACCATAATGGTTTGAAGTATTTTTTTGATCAACCAACCTTGAATGCTAGGAAGAGTATGTGGCTAGAGTTTATTTATGAGTATGGCTTTCATATCAAGCATATCAAAAGAAAGGAAAACAAACTGGTTCAGGCACTCAGTAGGAGAGTGCACAAATTGCATGCTACAACCAATAGCATGTACTGAAATGATATTAAAGGCGTAGTTTTGGAGGCCACATATGAGAATTTGCAGTACAGGGATTTGGTAGCAAAGCTACAACAAGGTAAGATGCCATGGAAAGTGAAAAATTATAAATTGGAAACCGATGGAACACTTATGTACAAGAAAAAAATTTATGTACCTAATGTCCAGTACTTGAAACTTATGATTTTGAATGAAATGCATAATGTGCCTTATGTTGGGCACCCTAGATATTAGAAAACTCTGGAAGAAGTCAAGAGCCATTACTTTTGGCCAAGTATGAAGAAAGAGATTGCAGAATACATCGCCAAATGTATGGAGTGACAGAAGGTTAAAGCTGAGCATAGGCACCCAACAGGATTATTGCAACCTTTACCCATTCCTGAGTGGAAGTGGGAGATAGTGACAATGGATTTAATCACAATATTTCCCAGAATAGGAAAGCAACATGATTCAATCATGGTGGTGGTGGAAAATCTTATGAAAGCTGCCCATTTTATTCCATTGAAGATTACTCACAAGGTAGCTAACGTTGTTGATATTTTTATGAGTGAAATAGCATGATTGCATGGTATTCCCAAGACAATTGTGTCTGACAGGGACCCAAAATTTACCTCAAAGTTCTAAACTTCAACATTGCTTATCATCGTGAGCCCGATGGACAGACAAAGAGGGTGAACAGAGTAATATAAGACACGCTAAGGATGTATGTGATGGACAAACCATCTAAATGGGAAGACTACCTACACTTGGTAGAATTCGCCTACAACAACGGGTATCAAGCATCATTCAATATGAGCCCATTTGAATCACTTTATGGCATAAAGTGAAATACTCCAGTAAGATGGGATAATCCAGCTAATAGAGTAGTGGTTGGGCCAGAGTTGCTCAACGAAATGGAAGAACAAATGCTAAAAATTAAGCAGAATTTAAAGGCTGCCCAAGACAGGTAGAAACATTATGTTGATAAAAACAAAACCCATGGAGAGTTTCAATTGGGAGAGCATATTTTTCTAAAAGTGAAATCCAATAGAAGTTCCCTGAGACTCGGAAACTTTTCGAAATTGGTAGCCAGATTTTGTGGGCCATTTAAAATCCTAGAAAGGATTGGGCCAATTTCATATATGCTTGCATTACCTACATCCATGACTATACAATAATATAAATATTCACCTGACTGTCAAAAAAATATTCACGGCATATAACAATAGTCCAACATTGGCACAAGGTACAATTTTAATGAGTAAGAAATATGATATATGGTCTATTAAGATGAAAAATTCCTTTGGTCTCGAGATTGTTAGGAAGTAGTAATAAATTGATTTTAGGAACCAAATCTGACAAATGTACAAGCAATGAAAAATGTGCAAAGAAATTCCCTCAGAGACCTCAGGAAGAAGGATAGAAAATCTCTATGGCTCATCCAACAAGGGTTAGAGGAATATATTTTCCCCAAATCTATAGTAGCATATTTTGCCAAACAACCATGGTCTACTCTTGAAATAGCCTATCAGGGCACTGACAAAGTAAAAAATGCAAAGTTGCAAACACTCAAGAAGAGTTTTTATACATTTCAAATAAAGGATTAAATTTTTGTGGATCATTTTATGACCCATTTCATGAGTGTCATGAATCAGTTGTGCATCCATGGAGAAGACATTCAAGAGAAAAAAATCCTTCAGGAGGTACTTTGAAGCCTTCCTAATAAGTTTAATATGGTCGTGGCCACCATAGAAGATTTGAAAKACCTGCCACAATTCACATTTGAAGAGCTCATGAGATCTTTGTTAACCCATGACAGTAGGTTCAGTCGAAATATTGAATCTTTGGAGAATGCATTTTCATCTCAGGCCTCCATAAGAAGAGGCATAGGTCAAGGGAATATAATCATAGGCATATGGGGTAGAGTTCTCTCTCAAATAGGAGAGATATCAAATTCAGAATGTTCATAACAGAGGGAACATTCAAAACAACTACAAAGACACTTTGAGAAGCAAAGGGGGAGAGGCAAAAATTTTAATCAACCAATATGCAATGACAAATCAAGGATACAATACTATTATTTCAACAAATTTGGTCACTATGAAAGTGAATGCAGAAAGAAGAAAGAATATATGAATATGGGTAGAGCAAATGTTACCAACACTGAAGAAGGAACATATGAATCAATATTGTTTTCATGTCAAGTTCCAGAAGAAGCAAGAAACAGTCATGATCTCTGGTTGTTGGATAGTGGCTACAACAATCATATGACAKGTAACAAAGATTTTTTTTCTAGTTTAGATACCTCTGTCACATCTCAAATTAAATTGGGAGATGATTATCAAAATAAAGTTGTAGGAAAGGGTTTAATTTATGTATTAACCAAGTAAGATGAGAAGAAGGATATTCATGATGTTTATTATATATTTGGTCTTARACATAATTTAATGAGTTTAGGTTATATGAATTAACATGGTTATAAAGTCATTTTTGAAGCTTCTAAGTATACAATCTTGGACAAACCACTCAGTAAGAAAATTATAGCCACAATACAAATGACCAAAAATAGAATCTCCCCTTTGATATTGAGAAATGTAAGTTTGTCACAGTTGTATGGCCAAAATGTATCAAGTTCAAATGGTACTTGGTTGTCGCATCTTAGATATGGTCATATACCATTTAACAGTTTTAGTCTGTTATAGAAGAAGTCTATGGTCAAAGGTTTTCCCATTATAAATGAACAGAAAATCTTCTTTGAGTTGTATTTTGGACAAACACCAAAGAGAAATTTTTCCCCATGCTTCCTACAGAGCAAAAGAACAACTTGAACTGGTGCATACAAACCTTTGTGGTTCAATGAAAACTCAATAAATATGAAGCATCTTTTATTTTCTAATATTCATTGATGATTTTAGCACAAAAGCATGGGTGTATTTTTTCAAGAACAAATAAGAGACATTTGAAAAATTCAAAGAATTTAAATCCTTGACAGAGAAACAGAGTGGAAAGCACATAAAAATACTCATATTATATTGAGGAGATGAATATGAGTCCAAGGAATTTGAAACATACTATGAGAAACATGGAATCAAGAGAGAGTTTACCAAAAGATACACTCCACAATCGAATGGAGTACCTGATAGGAAGAATTGTACAATATTGAATATGGACAAAAGTATGCTAAAGGTAAATAATTTGTCAAATGAGTACTGGGGTGAAGCAGTGGCACATGCTTAGTCTATATTTTAAATTTATCACCAACCAACAGTCTGAAAGATCAAGTCCGTCAAGAATCCTGGAGTGGTATGAAGTATAACATTTCTCATTTTAAAGGTTTTGGTTTTGTAGCTTATGCTCATGTTCCTGTAGAACTAAGGAGATATCTTGATGATAGAAGTGAAAAATGTATATTTGTGGGATACAGTGAACAGTCAAAAGAATATAGGTTGTATAATCCTATTACCAAGAAGTTGATAGTAAGTAGAGATGTGAAATTACAAGACGATAAATCTTGGGATAATCAAACAAGTGAAATACTTGTAGATCTGATTCCTTCTATACAGAAAGATAAGTAGGTGGAAGCTATAGGTTAGCAAGATTCTCCACCAATACTTCCATGATTGCAAGTACAATCCAAAGAGACCAGACAAAGAACAATTCTTCTTCTTCTTCTTCTTCTTCTTCTTCAAGTAATGATTATGATCCCATTCTAGGAAATTTAAGGAACCAAGGAAATATAAGTTTGAGATAAATTTATAATAAAAATGATGACACGGATCAACAAGAACTCTTTTATTTGTTATCCTATCAACAAGTATAATTTTAAGAAGTGGTCAAGGAAGAAGAATGGGTTGATTCAATGAACGGAAAAAATGAATCAATAATTGAAAGAAACAACACATGGGATCTTGTGAATCTCCCCACATGTAAAATTAGCATTGGATTTACATGGGTGTATAAGACAAACTTCAATGAGAAAGGAAAAGTAGAGAATCACAAGGAAAGACTTGTAGAAAAAGAGTTTCCTCAACAACCCGATATTGACTATGGAGAAACATTTTCTCCAATAGCACATTTGGATACTGTTAGAGAAGTTTTGGTAGTTGCAGCTCAAAATAAATGGCTAGTCTATCAAATGGACATTAAATCATCCTTTCAAAATGGAGTTTAAAAGGAATAAGTTTATGTGAATCAACCACCTCGATTTCATATCATAGGTAGAGAGTACAAAGTGTACAGATTGAAGAAATAATTGTATAGTTTGAAGCAATCTCCAAGAGCCTGAAATAGTCACATTGATACTTATTTGCTTAACAAAGGATTCAACAGGAGCAACAATGAGCACACACTTTACATCAAAAAAGACTAGAGAGGTAACATTTTGATAGTTTGTCTATGTGTTTATGACATGATTTATTCAATAAGATTTTTGTGGTGACGATTTTCAGAAGATCGGAAAAACCATAGTTTCGCTGATGTATTGTCGATGTTTCGAATCCATATCAGGATCCATCTTCAGGACAAGAAGCTTGGGTTATGATTTAAGATATACGATTCCTATAAATGCTAGATGGATAGAGGAGAGCTTAAATGTTAGCTCAGAAGAACCCTAGTTCATCATTAATTAATTAAGTTTTTTATAATGTTCTATTTTAAGTTTTTCAATTTGTTATTTTATAATTAGTTCTTAGTTTTATTATATTATTTGGATTTTTTTTAAATGTTAATTTTATTTATTATTTAAAAGGCTTTAGAAAACTTTTAAAATTTTGTATTTTTAATGGGGGTATTCTTTCAAATTATTTTAATTTTTATTAAAAATAAATAAAATTATAAAGATATTAAGTAATAATTAATCAGTATGTATTTTTAGATTTATTGAATTAAATTTTTTTTTAATTTTTTTAAAATTAGGGTTTTTCTAAAGTTATTCTTTTAATTATTATTCTTTTTTATTAAGGGGAGCCAAATTTCATTCAGTTCTAAGCAATTATCTCTATTAAGGTTGCTTGGATTTCTTTGAATTTCAATCGCTTCCCTAATGCGACGTTTAAATAGGTGATCCTCTTTCACCAAAATTTTTGTCTTTTCAAGACGTACATGGTGTTTTGTTTTCAGTGAGTGTTCTATTAAGGCTGATGTACAAATGTGCTCATTATTTATGTCAACTTCATGTTCTTTAATTATAATTTGAAAGGAGCACCCAATATAGCTAATGTAGCATTTAGCACATGAGCATTCAATCTTGTAAATCCGTTTGCATTTGTGCGGATCAAGTTTATCTTTCACAGATCACATATTTTGTTTGATGGTTTCATGTGGTTTGAAGAATGTCTTAATCTCTTTTCTGCTGAGGACTTTGGTGATTTTGTGTGTTACTCGGACATGATTTATACAGGAAATTTGTTATTGACTGAATTCAAAGCAACCATGAAAAGTGAATTTTAAATGAGTGATATTGGTCTTATGAGATATTTTCTAGGAATTGTAGTTGAGCAATGTGAAAAGGGGATTTTTATCTGTTAGCAAAAATATGCCATAGATATTTTGAAAAGTTCAAAAAGAACAAATGCAAGCCAACATATACACCAATTGTAATAAATACAAAATTAAGTAAACTAGATGAAAGAACATAAATTAATGATACTTTGTATAAGAGGTTTCTAGAAAGCCTCATGTACCTTACAACTACCTTTTAAGATTAATTTCCATATTTATGGAGAATCCCAAAATCTCTCATTGGAATGTTAGAAAAAGAATTTTGAAGTACACTGCAATTACAACAGATTATGGAATTTGGTATTTTAATGGAGAAGATTTAGATATCCATGATTCACTTTTTGGATGATTCACTACGTTCCCTCCAAGCAAGTAAGCACGAAAAAAGATGCGTTAGCTGCATACTAAGGAATACATACTTGGGGAGCTCAATTTGGTGACCACCAGGCATTATGACGATGCCAATTGTACATGCGTTACATTTGGCACATTAAACCTAGTTTACCCTTACCTTGCTATGAGAATCATAGTCTACTGGTCTTATTAGTGATGATATGGCTTAGTTGTAGATCTCTTCTATCGAGATCTAGTTCCTAGTGACTACCTTTCAGTTATGGATCCTAATAAGGCGAAGGTGGCAGTAGTTTCTTTCTCAGTAGGAGAGGCACCACAGCTACGGTTGCTATAGTATAGTTCTAGGTCCACGGCGAAACATATATCATCTTGTTTACGAACCTCGTCAAGAAGTTCCTTCAGGTCGCCCTTTCACCCTTCTGCTCTTCCCCCAAGGTTTTCATGGTTTGTACCTCTCAGCCCTAGACTCTCTCTCTCTCTCAGAATCGACAGCGTAGGCTTAATCCTCTGAATATACGGATTCACCAGAAGGTGGTGGATAATCTAGTAGCCATAAAAACGGTTTTGTAAAAGCTAAAGGTTGGCAAGGAATTTATTGCATCTACTCGATTGAAGGGGCCTGACACCCCCTAGACTTTTTCGTAAAACCTGTCATTTGAACACCATTTTCCTAATCATTTTCATAAATCTGCTTGCTTGTTGTCTCCTCCATGTGTTGTTTACTTCGTCCAGTTGTTAGTGGTGCCACCTTGGGCTTCTCATTACGTTTGCAAACATTGCAGGTTCTTCTCGCATGATGCTCAGTCCCAAAGGAAATCTTTCAATGGAAATGGGAAGATATTCGGGAAGAGTTTTGATAATCCCGTGGATACACTCGTGCCGAGTTAAAGGATCGAGGTGGGCATGATTCTGGTGTCCAGCATTTCTACTTCGAATACCATGGAGAGCATTTGCATGGGTGGGGTGGCTCCAGGGGAAAGCTTTTTCACCATGGCACCAAATTTTTTCCCAACGGTGTTCGTTGAATACGCATAGGAATCGGCCCGAGAAGTATTTGTCAACCTTTATAATTCTAGCTCTAGCCTTACCCTTATTATCTACTCAAATGAAAGACTGTTGGTCGAGTAATGAAATATTACACACGAGTGCAAGAAAACTTAGAGGAAATCCATATGTGTTCTCTATCACAGTTTCCTACAATTCCAGCGAAGGCTTCCACTATATGAGAATGCAGCCCGAGAAGAACATAATTTTTATTTGTAGACATCATCGAAATTGACTGTTTACAAGGATTTCTTCGTCAATTTTTTGAATCATATTTGTACTGCCCAATTACTGCGCCCCTATGGTCTCTTCAACAACAATCGTAAAATTAACAACTTACTTAATTGTCTCAGATAAGGTTATTCATAGATCCTTTATTGATGGAAGGAGGCACAGATTTACCATGAATGTTGCACCATTCATCATCAACTAACAGATGAATACCTTGAACTATTGTTGCATCTTGTCAACTTCACTGCTTGAATTGTTTTAAAAATGAAATATAAATATGTAAATACATATAGGAGAATATTCTTTCATCATCAACTAACAGATGAATACCTTGAACTATTGTTGCATCTTGTCAACTTCACTGCTTGAATTGTTTTAAATATGAAATATAAATATGTAAATACATATAGGTGAATTGTTTTAAAAATGAAATATAAATATGTAAATACATATAGGAGAATATTCTTTTGCAATCGAATATGTAGGTAGATTTGTTTAGGTTAAATGTCCAAAAGAAATTAGATCTAACTAGAAATTAACTTGGAGACTCTCCAGAGAGTGATTTATGGGAGTAATTAACTTGGAGACTCCCAAGAGAGTGCATGTAGAAGTTTCTATTTATGGGAGTAATTGCAATATTCTGAGACTCCCAAGAGAGTGCATATACAAGTTTCTATTTCTGGGAGTAATTTGAATATAATTTCAAGGAGTAATTTGAATATAATTTCAATATTCAAGACTCCCCTAACTCCCACATTAATTGGGGGCACTCAGTGCTTCAGTATTGACAACACCTAAATTCTATATATGAAACTCAAACACATCTATTGCCAATGACTTTGTAAATAGTGTCGAAATACCTAATTTCAACCATCTCATTAAAGGCTGTAGGTAAACCTAGTCTAATCTCTTTACGAAACTTCTAATATAACATCAAGATAGCTCTTCCATAATTCTTGCATCCAAATAGTTCTAAGAAGTTGTGGACGCTTCAACAATGTAAATAAATTCACCATTGGTTCAATGCAAAGAAGTATGCTTGAGTTGTAGCTTGTATGTTGTGTGTATGCTTGTGGGTTTCTCAGGTGTAATTAAGTTCAGTGATCGTTGTCATTTGGTCTTTGAGTCTGTTATCAGAGCCAGCTTCCTATCCGTTCTAATAGTTTTTGGAACGCACAATATTATTTGATCGAAAGAGTTCTAAGAAGGTGTGGACGCTTCAACAATGTAAACAAATTCATCATTGGTTCAATGCAAAGAAGTATGCTGGAGTTGTAGATTGTGTGTTCTGTGTATGATTGTGAGTTTCTCAGGTGTAGCCAAGTTCAGAGTTCGCTGTCATTTGATCTTTGAGTCTGTGATCAGAGCCAACTTCCTATCCGTTCAAACAATATTCTTTGGAACGCACAGTCGTGAGAAGGTGAAGGAGACCTCTGTCCCCGTGAAGAAGATATTTTTGTTCCCTCTTGATTTTTGTCTGTTGTAGTCAGATGTGTCAGAGGATTCTTTCCTGCCACTGTCCACTGCGAACTCAGAAGAGTTGTGCAGGGGGCACACATCAGAATCACATTTCAAAGACTAAATATTTGGAGTGAGAAAGGAGGCCAGATCGAATGTTTTTTTAACTTGTGTAGCACATTCAATTCACTGCCCGTCGAGTGTTTACTCCAGTGCAAGATCTGGAATGATCGACCTAGAGAGAGCCGCCAGTAAAGAGAGAGCACCCAGTGAAGAGACCGACGCTGAGAGAATTTCTCTCTCAGCATGTTCGGATCGATCCTGTGGAGAATGAGGAGGACCCGTCTGAGTACATGGCTAGCTGGTTCATGGCTCGCTGGAGGGCGTGGCCTGATAAGGTTTGAATCTTGTGGTATTTCGTTTGGTAGGATGTCTGTAGTTATAAGTTTGGGTTTTATTTGCTACTGTAAAGGGGTAATAATTAGGCCGAAAGGCATACACTTATTGACAATGAGTACATTTAATAGGTTTTTAGTGCTTAATCAGTTTTGTATGGACAAGATTAAATATTGATGGAATATTCCTAGTTGGTTCAATAAATCAATGGTTGTGATTTCAACCACTAACTTCATCACTATTATAAAACCATCAGTTTACATGTTTATTTTTTTACTTTTACTTGATCATATTTAAAATTTATTATGGTGGCTAACTGATTGCCACCTCTGAATGATTAATAAAAATTTAAGTTTTGTTAGAGAGTGGAGAGATGTGAAACTTAATGCAACCATTTAATATTTACCAATTTACCTAATTCTTTCATTTTATGACCGAGTTTCATTTTCTATGCCATATGGAGATGGAGACTTGCTTCGTTTCATTTTCTGGGCCATATGGAGACTTGCATCCATCTCCAGGCGATAGAAGGAGAAGCCAATGTAGCCCTAGCGATGATAATAGGCTCAGACAGTCCCCCAGCCCAGATTACAGACGTGATAGGTACTTCTAGTAGAAGCGAGAAGCAGGTACTTCAAGTAGAAGCGAGAACTCGTCCTATGATTGCCTCCAGAATTGCCCCTCAATCCGTTGATCAGATCAGAGTCATACAGTAACGCAACACCAAGAGACTAAAACATTTTTGTAATGTTCATTTGTGTAAGCTTTCACGAAGCTAGGATTCATTATTTTATTTTTACAGGAATCATTGTACAATTCTTCTTTAATGTTATACCCAAGAAATTTTACAGTTTGGACTATTCCATTAAGAATTTAAATGAATTTCTATTATTTTATGAACAGAAATTGGAACCCGAGCTACTATCATTTTATGAACAGAAATTGGAACCTGAGCTGGTGAAACTTTTGGGCGTTCACTAGCCACAAGTTTGTGGTTATGCTAGTTAGGCCTAAAGGCGTACACCTATTGACAATGGGCACATTTAATAGGTTTTTAGTGCTTAATCAGTTTTGTATGGACAAGATTAAATATTGATGGAATATTCTTAATTGTCTCAATAAATCAATGGTTGTGATTTCAACCACTAACTTCCTCACTATTATAAAGCCATCAATTTTTTTCTAATTTTACTTGATCATATTTAAAATTTATTATGGTGGCTAACTGATTACCAGGTCCCAATGATTAACAAAAATTTAAGTTTTCTTAAAGAGTGGAGAGATGTAAATCTTAATGCAACCATTTAATATTTACCAATTTACCTAATTCTTCCGGGTGCGTTTCTTTTTCTCTGCCATATGGAGATGGAGACTTGCCTCGTTTCATTTTCTGGGCCATATGGAGACTTGCGTCCATCTCCAGGCGATAGAAGGAGAAGTCGATGTAGCCCTAGCGATGATAATAGGCTTAGACAGTCCCCCAGCCCAGATTACAGACGCGATAGGTACTTCTAGTAGAAGCGAGAAGCAGGTACTTCCAGTAGAAGCGACAACACGTCCTATGATTGCCTCCGGAATTGCCCCTCAATCCGTTGATCAGATCAGAGTCATACAGTAGCACAGCACCAAGCGACTGGAACATTTTTGTAATGTTCATTTGTGTAAGCTTTCACGAAGCTGTGATTCATTATTTTATTTTTACAGGAATCACTTTACAATTCTTCTTTAATGTTACACCCAATAAATTTTACAGTTTGGACTATTCCATTAAGAATTTAAATGAATTTAGGCATACACCTATTGACACTGGGCACATTTAATAGGTTTTTATTGCTTAATCAGTTTTGTATGGACAAGATTAAATATTGATGGAATATTCTTAGTCGTCTCAATAAATTAATGGTTGTGATTTCAACCACTAACTTCCTCACTAAATAGCCCACTAAGAACTTGTTGGGATATTTTCTATCCGATGAATTTAGAATGAATAAAATTGATGGTTCTTTGGAAAATGTTTTCATGTCTCATGTTTCTATATCAAGAGGTAGAGGTAGTCAAGAGGAACAGGTAAGAGTAGCAAAAGCACTAGCCAAGGAGATGGAAAGGAAGATTCAGATCAAGAAAGGAGTTCATTTCAAAATCCTCATAGCTCACGGTGGAGAAACAACAGAATCTCAACAGAATCACAGGTATGACAAATACAAGGTCAAGTGTTAGTATTGCAATAATCTAAGTCATTATGCACATGAATATAGGAAGAAGAAGGATAACATTAGAAAAGATAATCCAAATTACTTTAAAACCTATGAAAATTATGAAAATTCTTTATTTCTTAATTGTAATGTTGTTCAAGGGATTTCTAATAATATTTGGCTCATAGATAGTGGAAGTAGCAATCATATGATCCTAAATAGAAATCGTATTGCAAATCTAGATGATTTAGTACGAAATATGATTGCAAATCTAGATGATTTAGTAATAACTGAAGTTTAATTGGGGACAAATAATGTTGTAAGAACTATGGGAAAAAGAATGGTCGATATCCTAACCGAACAAGGAAAACAAATGCATATACTAGATGTGCATTATGCCCCATGATGAAACACAATCTCATTAGTGTTGGCTACCCAAAAATGTTATAATGTAATTTTCAAGGAATACGAATGTATCGTATATGAAAAACCTCCAAGTTAGAGGTTACTCTCTAGGGTCAAAATTACAAAGAATAGAATGTACCCCCTAGTCATGAATTATGGTAGTCAATATGCCTCATTTGCCCAAAAGGAAACATGTTTGGATGACTCTTGTCTATGGCATTTTAGATTTGGTCATCTACATTTTGGTGGACTAAAGTTATTGCAATAGAAAATGATGGTTGGAGGTTTTCCTCCCATTCAGGAGAAAGAAAATACATGTGAAAGTCGGATTCTAGAAGAACTGCATAGGGATAGTTTTCCTTAGGAGTGTCTTATAGGGAAAATACATCATTAGATTTGGTTCATAGATATATATGTGTCTCATTGTAGACCAAGTGACTAGGAGTAAGTTACTACATCCTAACTTTCATAGATGATTACAACATAAATAATTGGGTATATTTTCTTACAAATAAAACTGAAACTTTTGACAAGTTGAGAGAGTTCAAAGAAATAGTAGAGAAGAAAAGTGGTCATCAAATAAAAGTGTTAATATTAGATAAAGGATGAAAATATCATTCAAAGGAATTTCAGGATTTCTGTAAAAAACATGGCATTAAAAGATAGTTTATGACAAGGTATACACCACAACAAATTGGTGTAGATGAGAGGAAAAATACAACTATCATGAATATGGCCAGAAGCATGCTGAAAGAAAAACACTTGTCAAATGAGTTTTGGGTAGAAGCAATAGCTTGTTCAATTTTTGTTTTGAATAAATCTCCCACTAAAAGTGTAAGGAACAAAGTTTCAGAAGAGGCATGGATAGGTATGAGCTGCAATGTAGCGCATATTAGAGTGTTTGGTTATGTGTCATATCCTCATGTTCCCAAATAATTAAGAAGCAAGATAGATGACATAAGTGAAAAATGAATATGTCTTGGGTACACTGATCAATTCAAGGAATACCAATTATATATTCCAATGACAAAGAAGGTTATAATCAATAGGGACATTGAATACGAAAAAGATGAAGTGTGAGAAGGAAGCATAGACATGACCATATGTGTTGGAGAAACAATACCCGAAGAAGGTGATGAAGCAGAGGATCAAATCGCATAAAGAAGACAACAAGGTTCACAAACCAAATCACTGGATAGAATCACTCCAACAAGGACTCCAAGAAATTATGTTCGAGGTGAGTTGTCTACCACTACAAGTCAATATGTTACTAATTATCAATCAAATATTGAATCTGATAAAAAACTTGCCTCCTTAAGGTCTAGAAAGACTATAAGTTTGAGAGAAGTTATGAATATCTAGATGTACATTCAATCTTTATGATGTTTGCATGCCAACCAATGAGTTTTGAAGAAGCTATCAAAAAATAAAAATGGGCATAATCCATGGATGGAGAAATGTATTTTATAGAAAGGAATGATGCATGGTATCTAGTAGACTTTGATAAACATAAATATTGTAACGATGTGAAATAGTTTTATAAAATAAAAGTTAATGAAAGGGGTGAAATTGAAAATTACAAGGTTATATTGGTAGAAAACGTTTTTTCCCAACAACCTAGATTCGATTATGGTGAGACCTTTGCACCAGTTAAAAAATTAGATACATTGGGGGTTATCTTATCAATATCATCCCAAAACATGTGGAAGGTTTATCAAATAGAGCCTGATATAGCAATAGCATTTGTCTTTATTGCCACATGCAAGCTCCAACAACCTCGTATAGAAGGACACACTCTTATTTGATCAATCGTTGATATAGCAGAAGCAACAAAGATCCCACTCTATATACTAAGGTAATTCAACAAGGGATAATTCTCATTGTTTTCTTATATGGTGATGACATGATTTTCAGTAGGAACATGTTAGTAGATGAGTTTAAAGCAACATTGAAATAGGAATTTTAGATGACATATTTGGGTTTGATGAATTACTTCCTTAGCATAGAGGTAAATCAATTAAAATATGGAATCTTTATAAATACAACAAAATATGCATTGGATGTACTGAAAATGTTTATAATGATCAATTTCAAGGAAACACCCACACTAATAGCAACATAAACAAAAATCAACAAGGAAGATACAGGTTCAAATGTAGATCCTACATTGTTCAAGAGATTAGTTGGAAGTATCTTGTATCTCACTACCACTAGACCAGACATTATGTTTGCAGTTAGTTGGATTTCTAGGTTTATGGAGAGACCTAAATAAATTCACTGGAAGGTAGGGAAAAAGGATCTTAATATACATTGCAAGAACAATAAGTTATGGTATTCTATACTCAAGAAATGAAAATATTTGTTTGATTGGATACACTGATAATTATTTTGCAGGAAGTCAATATTATAGAAAAAGTAATTTAAGGTATATATTTCATATCAATTTAGGTGCAATTTCATAGGCATCCAAGAAACAACCCATTGTGATGATTTCATTCGAAGAAGTTGAATATCTAGAAGCAATGGAAAGATCTTTTCAAGAAGTCTCATTACAAAGAGTATTGAATGAACATCAACAAGGAAAAAATGAACCAACTCCAACAATAAGAATCAACTCCAGTTTACTACGACAACAATTCAACCATATCCCTATCAAGGAATCATGTGTTTCACCAAAAAATAAAGCATATTGATAATAGATACTGTTTTATTAGAGATCTTGTAAACAATGATGAAATACAATTCAAATTGTGTAAGTCAAAATACCAATTGGATGATATATTCACAAAGCCATTGGAAAAATATGTTTTTAACTATCATAGACATAGTCTAGGTGTTGYAGATGTTGAAGCATTGAGTGGTTCTAATTGAGGGGGAGTGTAGAAAAACGTAATTTCATCTACCTCATTAAAAGTGCTAGGTAAACATATTCTAATCTCTTCAAGAAACTTATGTTCTATAAATATCACATCGAAATAGCTCCATTCCATAATTTTCTCATATTGATCCTTTTTTTAAGGTCCATACCCTTCCATGATGTAAATAACTTTACAGTTGCTTCAATGAAAGTAAGTTCTTTCAACTTTTAGTTTGTGTGTTCTATGTATGCTTGTGGGTTTATGAACTATAGATTAGTTCGCAGTTCATTGTCATTTGATATTTCAAATGTATCAACCAATTGGTCTTTTGTTGTACAAAATTCCAAGTAGATTTCACCATTGTTTACAAGATCTGTAATGAAATGGTATCTAGTATCAATATGCTTGTTATTTTGAAAGACATGGTTGTTTCACAGAGCTATTTCTAAAGTATCAATATGATTGTTTTTTTGTGAAAGACATAGTTATTTGAGAAATATATTTATGAACTATTGTCACAATATATTGGAGTTGGTCCTTATTGTCCTTGTTGGATATCACCCAGTTCTCTACCCAACCAAACTGGTTGACAATTTGTTATTGTTATGGCTACATACTCAACTTTTGTTAATGGGTTGTTTCTTAGATTCCCATGAAATCACACCTAAAATAAGATGGAATACATATTGTGAAGTACTCTTTGTATAATTCATACTACCTGGAAAATCATTGTCATTATATCTAACAAATCAATCACTGCTAGTACTAGAATGCAATATACCATATCCTATTGTTCTAATAATATATCTCATAATTATTTTTCCAACCTACCATTGTGAGTCTTTTGGAGAATCCATTACCCTAAAAATCAGATCAACATGATGCATAATTACGGTCTAGTGGTAGTGAGATACATGAGCCCTCAAACCAATATCTTGAATGGAGTTCAATATACATTGGATCCCTTATACACTTTGATGAGATTTTTCCTTGTTACAGATGGAGTTGGTGTTGGTTTACAATTGATCATTGTAAACCTCTCACCACATCCATGGCATTATTTGTTTGAAACAAAAATATTTTTTTTAATATGATTGGATAAATTCAATATTAAGGAAATATATCAGTAACCCCAAACAAGTCATTTCAAATTCTTGTTTTATGGCTCAGTTAAACTTCTCTACTGAGAAATTTCTTGTGAAGATCATATCATCAACATGTATAAAAAAAAATCAATATTTGACCTTACTTATTCACCTTTGTATACAATGTGAATTCATTGTTTCTTATGTTCAACCTATTACTCATCAGATAAGAATGAATGCTATTGTACCAAGATCTAGGAGTTTCCTTAAGCCCATAGAGAGATTTCTTCAATTTGCAGACTTTATCTTGATATCTTTTTATCACAAATACTGGTGTATTCTCTATAGAGACATATGATTCTAAAATACCATTTAAGAATGATGAATTTTTCTCTAGTTGTTATGGCTATGACATATTTAATTGTATCTAACCTTAAAACTGGTTGAAAGGACTCACCATAATCAACTCCAGGTTGTTATGCAAAACCTTGTGCAAAACCTTTTTCACATGAAAACATACTATGTAAATGAAATGGAAGATAGAATGTATATATGAAATAAGAAGCTATTATATGTGTGTGTGTGTGTGTGTGTGTGTGTGTGTGTGAGTGTGTGCATATAGATGTATATATGTTTGTGCAAGGCTCCATATCCACTTAAAAAGACTGTTGCATATTTAAACCAGATATCAATGACATAAAGGAAATGAGAATTCAGATGCCCCAGTAATCATAACAAGAAATTTCTCTGTTCATATCAGTATTTTCATTTCACTCTTGTAAATAAAAATAAGATAAGATCTACGTAACCACAAGCCTAGAATAAATAGTTAATATCCATTGTTTTATTATAGACATACAAGAAAATAATCTTGTGACTCTAACTTTAAAACTTATTAGATATTCCAAATCAGACCAGAACAATCAAAGGTGTAGCCAACCCTACGCAAGTACTGTGTTATAGTTTTCGAATAGTAAAATATCTAAATTACTTGATAATCAGTCACTATAGGAATCTATACTGAACATTCCACAATAACGATAATTATAGGGTAGAACCAACCCTTATGATAGAACCTGGAGTCTATTGATTACTTTTAAAATGTGGTAATATCGAAACCCAAGTACCTTTTGCATGAGGTGGGGCCTTGGAAATCCAAAGACTTGGACGATTTTAAACCTGTAAGAAATCAAGAAAAGTCAATTAGTTCCATATTAAAACATGAACAAATTTTAAAATGTTGAAATATAGAAGAACTACCAGGGTAACGATTTCAAAGGAATTAACACAATGAATTTAAAAATCCGTACTTAACTTCTGATTTAAGGTCGGCGATCCCAACTGCGTTGTTGAAGGAAGTCATCCACAGTCCCAAGGGGGAAAGGTGGATCTAGTATAACCTGATGGGTACCCTCGTAGCAAACAGGGGGGTCCCATCATTAGATCTCAATAATAAAAGTCTTTAATCATGATATTAGAAAAATAAAATGGAGTTTTATCAATCACTCAAGTTTGCACAGATTAAAAACATGCGTCACCAGCAGAATCATGTGAGTACTATTCACGAAGAGATTCACAACAATTGTGAATTCCACCATTATAATAAAATAAAATTATAGGGTCCTTAACCCATATTAAATGAGAACATAATGAAATAACCATTGGATTTTGAAAAAGGAATAAGTGTAAATTCTTCGAAATTTGAGAATTCTTGGACTAATGCTACAGAGAAAAACCTAGAACCCCTATATAAGCTTTTACAAGTACATTTAGGGTAACAGAGGAATTCGAATTGAAATCGAAACTGAGCACAAGAAAACCCTTATCCAACCATAGGAATGGGGGTCATGACTTCTCTGAGAATACTCGGTCTCCATCGTAAGCCAAGGGGTCAAAAACTTACAATCTTCACACAAAGTTGAGCCTAATAAAGAATAACATAATACAACTATTTTGTACAATGAACATAATAAGGATGACTATAGTAAAGAAAAAAGTTAAATAACGAGAGTTGGGACTTTTTCCCTAACAAAGAAACCCCACAAGATGGTTTGGATCTTACCTGAAGACTGTAACGTTCATGCATGTACAAAAACACTCAGTATCGAGTTCCTTTCAGAGGGATTCGTATTGGGGTGTCATCCCTAGGGTTGAAGGTTGGGAATTTCACAAGCAATTTAAATATCCAGGTACATAAGTAAGAAAATGACGGAGGAAAATCGTGGTGTGACAGAATTAAAAGAAGACCAAAAACCATCTATGGGGAAACTTCACCAGTTTTGGCCTCTACAAAGAAAATGAGGGACATACCAATGAAGGAAGGCATAATATTTCACTAATGGTGTACTTACCCATGACTGGGAATGGTCCAGGGAGTCTGTAAAAGAATAACGATAATGGGGAAAGAAACTTCACTGAAATGTCGTAAAAGATTAATAGTACATAGTGTTTTCTTCCACTATAATGAAACCTGAATGTTATATCTTACTACTAGAATACAGGTGTAATATGGACTTACCAGGCAGTTGGGTAGGTGTACATACTTCCACTAGGTAAATTCCCCCAGGTTGCCGAACTCCCTCACTGAGAATAAATGTAGAGCTAATCCATAACTTCACAAAAATCAAAATTCATTTTAGTCCTGTAAAACCTTACTACACCGAGTAAATGGTGGAAGTATGAACACTGAATTTGGCCATGTGATGGGGCAGAGATGGCATGATCATATTTGACTAGGGATCCAGTGTTAGCCTTGGGTCTCACTCTCGCAGGGTCTCCATTAATGGGTTGATCAGAGTCTTTAACTTGCGACTGATATAAATCCTTTGTTCCATACTAAGATTAATGAAAAGTAAAGGACAATCCTTCAAGACATGATACACAGGACCATCAAACTCTAACTATTATCGTTCAGTGAAGGCAGGACTAAACCGTTTGTTATAGTGAAGCCTTTTCCAAAAAACTCTTATGTTAATAATTAATCATAAGTTATAAACACAACCAGTAAACAGGGGTTGTTCGAATTTTTCGGCCATGTGAAGTAATGTTTAACACCTTATTCTATGCCTATAATATCCTAGATCAGGGTATACAGTCTTGACTCTTTACAATTTGAATATAATCAATGGTATAGAGGTTTTAATTTTTGAAGAATCAAATAAAGTTTTCCCTTGTGCACAAGCATGAAATCCTATGTGTAGGTAAGAATATAGGATTATGAGTCATACATCTAATAAAACACATGTATATATAAGTATTATAATTAGTAGTAGGATAGAAGGGTTATAAGAGGTGAATATTTAGAATATGAAAGGTTACTTGTATAGAATTTTTGTTCAGTTGGATATAAGTTAGGGTAAAAATCCATAGCAATGATCATTCATCGTTTTGATAGCAAGAACTCGTAGAATTTAATGGTGATGATGATTACCTACTCCTCTCAACTATAAGTCTTCTAGAATGAATTGTTTAAACAAAGAAGATTAATGTTCCTCATAATTTTTTTTTTTTTTAGGCAAATTTGGGGTACATTACATATGGTATCAGAGCAAAGGTTACAACACTTGGACCTAAAGCATGGCCAAAATATTTACTTAGCACATATTTTTTCTATTTATGTAAAACTAACAAAACAATTACCGTTACAAACATAAAACACTTTATTTCAGTTGTAATCATGACAGCCAAGAACGACGCAGAAATCAGAATCAAAGAGAATCCTAAACAAAGCCCTCCTTAAGATCAAAGGAAGAATAGTGACAGATGTTCACCTACCGAAGTTCTCGAAACTATGAGAAATCCCATTGTTGAGCTGCAAGTTTTCAAATCATACAATGGGAAACTGAAAAAGGCACAACAGGAACAACAGGAAATAAATGAAGTACTGCTACGAAGCATAGTGACAAAAAATATCCCAAAGGATGATAATCAAGAAGAAGAGGTGAGTGAAAGGGCCTCCAAGAATTCTAGTCCTGAAGCAGAAAAAGAGGACAACTCTTCTGAGGGTACACCTTCAGTAGAAGATAAAACAAAAATAGGAAGGAAAAGGAAACAAGTTGACCATCTAGAGGGACAGTTTAACAAAATCAAACTGTCTACCATTGACGGGGAATCTAGAACAGGGGAGGAAGTTGAAGGATGGTTATTAGACATAAAGAAGTATTTATAGATATGTAACTATTCTAGTAATATGAAGGTCATAATGGAAATCTATAATCTGAAAGGAAAAGCTAGCATATGGTGGTAGGATGTGAAGTTGGCCAAGGGCCTAAAAGAAAAAAAAATGGAATGGTCAGATTTTAAAAAGTACTTTAAGAAACAATATTTATCTAAAAGTTACTATGAAAGAAAAACTAAAGAGTGTTATGAGCTACGACTCATTCAAATGGTTATGGATGACCTGATAAACAAATTCGTGGAATTACTAAGGTTAGTTCTTTATATCTGGGTGGACAAAATAAAAATCCAGCGGTTCCTAAGATTTTTACCACGGTCCTATAAGACATAATCGAATTCGATAATCCTAAGTCCTTGCATGAAGTTTCCAGGAAGACACGAATGTGTTATGACCAATACAAATAGTGGTAAGATTTTCCCAAGGCTTGGAAAGACAAGAAACAAGACTGAATGAATCAGCGTAAGAAGGGATTTCAACTAACCCATTTTTAGAATGCAACAAAGAATTTTCCAAGGAAATATTTTCACTCCAACAACCATAACACCCAACGAGGTGGTAAACCAGTTAATCTAGAAACAAATAAGTTTGGGGACAGCCCCTACGAACCATTAAAATGTTGGGAATGTGGACAACCTCAGCTAATAAGGAACTATCCACATTTGACTTCAGCAGCTAGGACTATGGTTCACAACCTACATGAAGCCTCTATAGTGGGAGATGTGGGAAGAAGCTTACATCAGATCAATGCAGCTGTGGATGGCCAACAAGCTAATCATCAGTCCACTATAGTGGAAATTGAAGGTAAAATTAACAATAGTCGTATTTATGTTTTAATTGATCCAGGAGCTACACTGAGTTATATCTCTCTTGGTGTAGTGGATTCAAACAAACTTAAGAAAACAATACATGAAAAACCTTGGCTAGTACAAATAGCAACAAGAACAAAAAGAAAAGTCTCCCGTTTTATTTCTGATTATGAGTTCAGTTTTGGTGGTCAAAACACAAAGACAAATCCGAACATTCTATCGTTAGAGTCTTATGACATAATTATCGGAATGGATTGGTTAGAAAGGCATAAATAAGTTTTAGATTGTTATGAAAAATCACTCAAATATAAAGACAGAAAAGACAATATTAGGACAGTTCAAGGTATACAAAAACCAATCTCTGTTAGACAGATTTCAGCAATGCAATTTAAGAAATGCATAAGAAAGGGTTGTTAGATTTATGCCATCTAAGTAACAAATCTGTTGGAAAAAGAAAAGAAACCTAGCTTGGAGGATTTTGTCATCTTGCATAATTTTAGAGATGTGTTTGTTGATGAGATACCTGAATTACCCCCAAGGAGGGAGATAGACTTTTCAAATGACCTACTACCTAGTTCAACCCCTAAATCTTAAGCACCCTACCGAATGAGTTTACCAGAATTAAAAAAATTAAAGATTCAATTACAAGAATTATTGGACAAAGAATATATCAAGCCGAGTGTTTCACCATGGGGAGCACCATTCCTTTTTTCTAAAAAGAAAGACAAAACTCTGAGATTATGGATCGATTACAGACAATTAAACAAAATGACTATTAAGAACAAGTACCCCTTACCTAGGATCAATGATCTGTTCAATCAAGTAGATGTGGAAATGATTTTTTATAAATTGGATTTACGGTCTGCATATCACCAAGTTAGAATAAAAGTGGAGGACATAAGTAAACAACATTCAAAATGAGATATGGCCATTATGAATTTCTTGTTATGCCGTTTGGTCTAACTAATGCACCAGCCACATTTATGTGTTTAATGAACAATATTTTCAGTCAGTATTTGGGCAAGTTTGTTTTGGTATTTATTGATGATATCCTAGTGTATTCCAAAACATAAGAAGAACACGAAGAGCACCTAAGGATAGTTCTACAAACTTTAAGAAAACACAAACTGTATGCCAAATTCGATAAGTGTGACTTTTATCAGAATAAAATACAGTACCTAGGACATGTAATATATGAGGAAGGTATTGCAATCGATCTCGAGAAAATAAGAGCCATCATGGAATGGCCGATTCCTAAGGATGTAGAGGACATCTGGTCATTCATGGGAATCACCGAATACTACCGTATATTTACAGAGGGGTTTTCCAATATTGCATACCCTATCACATCCTTACAAAAGAAGGGAACCAAGTTTAACTAGTCACAGAAATGTTAGGATAGTTTTAATAAGTTAAAGGAATTATTAACAACCGTGCCCATTTTAAAAGTAGCATATCCGGAGAAAGAATTCACGGTCTATGTGGATGCGAGTAAAGAAGGACTAGGTGGTGTCCTAACTCAATAAGGACATGTTATTTATGAGTCTCAGAAAATAAAGTAGCACAAACGAAAATACCTCACTCATGACTTAGAGTTGGCAGTTGTAATACACGCCTTAAAGATGTGGCAGCACTACATAATGCGCAGAATATTTATGTTATTGACGGATAACAGTAGTGTGAAATTTTTATTTACTCAACCAGACCTTATTGCAAGACAAGCAAGATGGTTGGACTTCTTGAGCTAATTTGACTTTGAGGTAAGAAATACCAAGGGTAAGGAAAACAAGGTGGTTGATGCCCTAAGAAGATGAGGTCATGGGTTGTTTGAAATAAACATTAGTAGGGAAGAAAATGATCTTGAATAGAGGATAAAGGTTGCAGGTAATAAAGATAAAAATTACACTAAAACAGTGGCTAAATTACAGAATAATACAGAAAATTCAGACGAAACAGATCTGAGTTTGGATACAAATGGTCTGCTACGATTTAAAAATAGAATATACGTACCAGATTCAGTGGACTTAAAGTTAACAATTTTGAATGAAGTACACAAGAAACCATATTCTAGTCATCCAGGATACCAGAAATCGGTAACAACACTAAGGAAGTTACTTTATTGGCCTAATATGAAGGGTGAAACAAAAAAATAATTAGTTAAGTTTCAATATTGTCAGCAGGTGAAAGTTGAACACTAGCACCCAGTCGGCCTGTTGCATCCCTTACCTATGTCGAAATGGAAATGGGAGACTATATCGCTAGACTTCATTATAGGTTTGCCTAGAACTCAAAAACATAATGACTCAATTATGGTGGTAATCGATAAGCTTAGTAAGTCTGCACACTTTATTCTTGTAAAGTCTACTTTTAAAGATATTAACATCATTGAAATATTCATGAAAGAAATTTTTAGACTGCATGGCATTCCTAAAATGGTGATTTTAGATAGGGACGTAAAATTTACATCTGCTTTTTGGAAAGAATTGTTTTCAGGGTTAAATACTAACTTGAATTTCATTGCAAGTTACCATCCACAAACGGATGGGCAGACCGAACGGAAAAACCAAATCGTAGAAGACATGCTACACATGTACGTATGGACAAAACCAAGAAAGTGGGAAGACTACCTACACTTGGTGGAATTTGCATACAACAATGGTTACCAAACATCGGCTAATATGAGCCCCTTCGAAGTACTGTACGGAAGAAAGTGTATGACTTTGATAAGATGGGATAAACCAGTTGATAGAATCATGGTGGGACTATAAATTCTCCAGGAAATAGAGAGTATGGTAAGAAAAGTATAGCAGAATTTGAAAGAAGCACATGACAAACAGAAAAGTTACGTGGACCTGAAAAGAAGACACATGGAATTTCAAGTGGGAGACCACGTCTATTTAAAAGTCAAGGCCAAAAGAAGTTCACTAATTCTAGGGAACTGTGCCAAGTTGGCACCCAGGTTTTGTGGCCCTTTCGAGATCTTATCTCGAATTGGACCCGTGGCATATCAACTTGCACTTCCTGCGAATCTAAAAATTCATAATGTATTTCATGTTTATTTGTTAAAGAATTATGTTCATGACCCTACTCATATGATCGATTAGAACTTGGTGCAGGTGGAACCACAAGGCGAGTTCCAAGCGGAACCTATGCACATTCTAGATAGGAGAGAAATAACACTTCGAAATAGAGTCGTCGCCCAGGTAAAAGTGCAATGGAAACACTTTAGTCCTGAGGAGGCCACTGGGGAGTTGGAGGGAGATTAGCAGAAATCTCATCCAATCTTGTTCCTAGAAAAGGACAAACGCTGAGGTCAATGTTTTGTTGAAGGGGGAAAGGATGTAACATTCCTGAAAATAAATTATTTTTAAGTCTGAAAAATACTTAGGAATTTGTTTCCATTTTTGGTAAATTCAAAATTGCAAAATTATTACCATTTATGGCAATTCCGAATTCTGAATTTAGTTAATTGTAAATGATGATTATGACTATTTGGAAAATATTTGATTTGACCTAACTAAATCTTTAACTATGACACTTGTAAGAAACAAATATTATTATATTTATTGTTGATGGACAAATGGAACAACTAGGTTAAAATCAGCGGACCATGACTCCATGAGTGGGGAACATGTTGGAACTACCGCAGGGATGAATGTTACAAGTGGCAAATCAATAATTTGGCCATGATTAGCCCCTAAAAATTATGAATTTGCAAAGTTGTGAAAATCACCCAAGGGGATAGACCTAGGCACAAATGCTTTTGGCATATATAGCATATGGGAGGAGGCAGGACGCTACCTAGTATGCTAGGGAAAGGAATTATATCTTGTTTTTATGAACACAACTTTCTGAGTGTGAGTAAAGGAGAATTTTTTGAAACTGAAGGACTGTTGTTGAGGAGGAGTTCTGAGTTCTCCCTCATGGATTCATGTTCAGGCTAGGGGGTAAATGAGACAAGTAAATTGGTTGTTCTGTTCTAAGTTTGGGAGGAACTTGGCTATTCCATTTTTTGTTTGACAATTGTTCAGATATGTCTATCTAATGCTTCTCTGGTCAAATGATATCGAATTATTGGTTGATAGAATGCATCATTTTAAATCTGGATGAATTGTTTTGTTTTATTAAATTTTGATGGAATGAGATGAACTGTAGGATAAGTCCTTACAGTTTAGTTGTAGGCGTTGAGCTAAAATCTCTATGTATCTTGGTTGGGAATGAAATTTAATTATGGAAAAATATTAGGAGATACATCTGTGTTAAATAGAATGTCATTTCAAATACTGTGTTGGAAAACCCTACCAGATATGTGAATCATATACATCTAGATATTCAATTATCATAAGTGAAATTTAGACTGTGCAAACGCTAAAGGAATTTTTGAAAGTAAATCTGAGATTCATATATATATATATATATATATATATATCATTGTAGGTCATCTCTTTAATTCTCAATGAAACATTCTATTGATTATACTATTGGAAGGAAGTAAAACATAATATATTCCTTACAGGTTTCATTGTACTCCATGAGTAAGAAAATTCTGGAAGTAATTTTGAGAGCTTAGCTTTATACATACATATATATAGTACTATGGTTTAAATACATAAGTTGTACCGAATAGTTATACATAACAAACTATGTAAACGAAATGGAAGATAGAATGTATATATGAAATAAGAAGATATTGTATATATATATATATATAGTTGTCTGTTCAAGGTTCCAGTTCCACTTAAAAAGAATATTGAATATTTAAACCAGATATCGATGACGTAAACAAAATGAGCAGTCAGATGCCACAGTAATCATAAGAATAAATTGCCCTGTTCATATCAACATTTTCATTTCACTCTTGTAAATAAAAATAAGAGAAGATCTATGTAACCACAAGCCTAGAATAAATAGTTAATATCCATTGTTTTATTACAGACGTACATGAAAAGAATCATGTGACTCTAACTTTAAAACTTATTACATATTGCAAATTAGACCAGAACAATCAAAAGTGTAGCCAACCCTACGCAAGTACCATGTTATTGTTTTCCAACAGTAAAATATCGAAATTACATGATAATCAGTCACTACAGAAATCTGGACTAAACTTTCCACAATAACAATAATTCTAGGGCATAACCAACCCTTATGGTAGAACCCAGAGTCTATTGATTCCTTTTAAAATGCGGTAACATCGGAACCCAAGTACCTTTTGCACGAGGCATGTCCTTGGAAATCTCGAGACTTGGATGATTTTAACCCTACAAGAAATCAAGCAAAGTCAATTAGTTCCAGATTAAAAGATGAACAAATTTTAAAATGTTGAAATATAGAATTAACACAGGGAATTTAAAAATCCATACTTAACCTACGATTTAAGGCCGACGGTCCCAGTTGCGTCATTAAAGGAAGCCATCCATGGTCCCAAGGGGGAGAGGTGGATCCAGTATAACTTGATGGGTACCCTCACAACAAACAGGGGGGTCCCATCATTAGATCTCAATAATCAAAGTCTTTAATCATGATATTAGAAAAATAAAATGGAGTTTTATCAATCACTCAAGTTTGCACAAATTAAAAACATGCATCACCAACAAAATCATGCGAGTTTGATTCACGAAGAGTTTCATGAAAATTATGAATTCCACCATTATAATAAAATAAAATTACAAGGTCATTAACCCATATTAAATGAGAACATAATGAAATAAACATCACATTTCGAACAAGGAATAAGTGTAAATTCTTCGAAATTTGAGAAGTCCTAGACTAATGCTACAGAGAAAAACCTAGAACCCGTATATAATATTTTACAGGTACATTTAGGGTAACAGAGGAATTTGAAATGAACTCAAAACCCAACACAAGAAAACCCTTATCCAACCAAAAGAATGGGGTCGTGACTTTGTCGAGAATACCCACTCTACATCATAGGCCAAGGGGTCGACAACTTACATTCTTCACACAAAGTCGAGCCGAATAAACAAGAACATAATACAACTATTTTGTACACCGAACATGATAAGGATGAATATAGTAAAGAAAAAAGTTAAATAACAAGAGTTGGGACTTTTTCCCTGACAGAGAAACCCCACAAGAAGGTTTGGATCTTACCATAAGACTGTAACGTTCATGCATGTACAAAAACACTCAGTAATGAGTTTCTTTTAGAGGGCTTCGTATCTAGGTGTCATCCCTAGGGTTGAAGGTTGGGAATGTCACGAGAAATTTAAATATCCGGCTACATAAGTAAAGAAATGATGGAGGAAAATCATGGTGTGAGAGAATCAAAAGAAGATCAAGAACCGTCTTTGGGGAAACTTCACTAGTTTTGGCCTCTACAAAGAAAACGAGGGACATACCAATGAAGGAAGGCACGGGATTTCACTAAAGGTATACTTAGCCATGACCAGGAATGGTCCACGAAGTTAGTAAAAAAATAACGATAATGGGGAAAGAACCTTCATTCAATTATCATAAAAGATTAACAGTATAGAGTGTTTTCTTCGACTATAACGAGACCCCAAAGGTTCTATCCGATTACTAGAATATAGGTGTAATATGGACTTACCAGGCAGTCGAGTAGGTGTACATGCTTGCACTAGGTAAATTCCTCCAGGTCATTGACCTCCCTCACTGAGAATAAATGCAGAGCTAATCCAAAACTTCACAAAAATGAAAATTCATTTTAGTCCTGTAAAACCTTACTACGTTGAGTAAATGGTGGAAGTACAAAGATTGACTTTAGCCATGTGATGTGGCCGAGATGGAATGATCGTATTGGATGAGGGGTCCAATGTAAGCCTCGGGTCTCACTCTCACAGGGTCTCCATTAATGGGTTGATGAGAGCCTTTAACTCGTGACTAAGAAAAATCCTTCGTTCCATACTAATATTAATGCAAAGTAAAAGACAGTCCTTCAAGACATGATACAAAGGACCATCGAACTGTAATTGTTATCGTTCAGTTAAGGAAGGACTAAACCATTTGTACTCATCAACCCATCTTGATGGCACCACCTTATATTATTCTAAGACAATGTCCTCTATTCCTTAAGTTGGTCAATACCCAACCTGGAGTATGATCTCCTATACATAAAAACCATAATAATATAAGTGATTATCCTCGAGCCCCAATCTCAAAATAAATTTTTCCTCATCCAATGTGTTTTGATACAACATACATAGATTTTCCACATGAAATCGATGTCTTGATGATGCATCATATTCTTTAGATAGAAATAGATGATCCTAGAATCAGAGAAATATCTAGCTATTGTAGACCACCATGAACTCCAAGATATGGATTAGGATATATTGAACAAATAAATGCAATAATTCCATCTTGCGGATTTGAAAATCCATTACCCACAGGACTACAAAAACCATCATTCCCAAAGATGCACAAATTATTTTCCCTTATGAATGGATATCCTAAAAGAAGATTAAACATAGAAAGGGTTAAGAGAATGTTAAAGTGGGATATGTTTATTCATCCCTGTAAGTTTTAAACCTGTGAAGTAAAACAATGCATATAGATTCTTAAGAAAAATATAATTTAATCAATGGCTCATTCACATAGTACACAAAGATTTATATCGGAAACCCTCAACCGAGAAAAAGTTTCTTATATTCATTATATCAAATTTCACCATTCACTATACAATATATATACAATGTGTTTAGGTATTTCGTAGATACCAAAACCCTAATCCCTTAATATGGGATTAATTTACAAAATCTCTAGAAATAGCAAAAACCGCCCAAAAAAAAAAAATTGGGGCATTGCCCCGGGCTACCGCCCGTTTTCGAATGTTGCGTGTAACAAGAGGGGCCATACCTGTTGCCCCCTGGGACCCCCCTAGGAAAGCACCCAACACACACGACAAAAACAAAGCACTAATACGAGGGATCGTTAGACGCAGTTGTCCTATATGACACACCCACACACACACACATCCAAAAAATATAACACATACCAAACAATCCCCAACCCAAATAATTTAATTCCATTACTTCGATAGAACTAAATAAAGATTTATTTGAGAAATGGAAAACATATATGTCAGCAAAGGATTTGTGGATATTCTTTTATGAATGGTACAAAATTTCCCAAAAGGAAGCAATTCAGATGATGTCTTCCAAAGAATGTGTCATTACCAAACAAAAATTGAAATCCTTAGATGGGAAAATAGTTGAGACAAATTTTCCTTTTCCACCTTTTAAGGGAATCATTCAAGGATAAGAGGAAAAACAAACTAAGGCTACTGCCCTCATGATTCACAAGGAAGAATATCAACAAACAAATTAAGAGAAAAGACTCCAATGTGTGTCTGAACAGTTAAATTGGACAAATACCTCTCTAAGAGGGATGGCAACACATACTTTTGTAACCAATGACTATGTTAGGAAGAAACGGATAGATCAACTTCAAGTCTCTACAAATCAAGTTGCTTCGACTATAAACTCCGTCAATTCCCAAGTCTCTGAAATCAAAAACACTTTAGAAAGTGAAAAAGTATCTTCAAAAAAAGACCATGAATAACTAATGAAAGGATTAGGTGAAGCTTTTAAGAACATAGGGAAATCTATTATTAAAGTATCAGAAAAATTTGGAAAGCTTCCTGACAAACTAATTCTTGGTTCTTACTTATTTCCACAAAAGGTTTTCATCGGCAAACTCTATAGTCTACATTCCTAAAGAAACTGATTTGAAGAAAAGGTTTCCAGTCCATTTTCCCCCACAACAAGAAGAATCATCCTCAGCTCATCTTCTGGTTACACAATCTTATATTCTCCTTGGTAAAGAACTAGTTCCTTGGAACATGACTAGGGTTATGACTCCATACCTTTGTGGAAAAGGTAAGCTACGAGAGCCACAAACATTTACAGTTGAAAATTTCCCAGAATGGAACATAGATAGTATGACCACATGCCAAATCTGTCAATTTATAGAAATATTGTATGTTTCCTACAGAGTCATGTGCATGAAAGGGGAAAATTAAATAGAAGCATGTAATTCTATTATACGATGTTTTACAGGAACTTTGGCTAAATGATGGGAAATAGATTTTTCACCTTCCCTAGTTGAGAAAATGGAAAAGGAACAAGTTAGAGATTAAAATGGGGATATAGTATTCATAGAAGATGGCCAAGAACAAAATAATATGATAGGTTCATTAACTACATTCATTCTTGAGAATTGGTGTGGAACAGAACAAGAACTCTCTAATAAACATGCCATAATTCTAATGGGAATGCAATGTAAGAGAATGTCCAATTATGATGATTTTCACAGAGAATGGACCTAAACGATATATGAATTAAAAGATAGCAAAAACCTTCTCTAGAAGCAAGTATATCTTGTTTCTCTCCCCAACAAATTTGTTGAATCTTTAAAAGTACAAAAAGATTTTTTTCAGCGTTATGAGCTTTATACTTGGGGAGAAATTTACACAATCATTACCTCTTCCTTAGTATGATTGTGTGATAACATGAAGGTTACAAAGGCAACACAAAATCTCTCAAAATTACCATATAGTAGATCTATATGCGAAAAATATGGTATGACCCTAGATGACCCAGTTAGAAGAAAGAAAAGGGAAAAGAAAGCCATGAGACAAACATTCCAAAAATATGATAAGGGAAAGCCCAAGTTTTACCAAAAGTATAAGAGGAAAAGAGGTCATTATAAGAAATACACAAAGTCTCATTATTACTCCCTAGAAGACATCAAATTTCAATCTTCCAAACAACAAAGTAAGGCCAACCTAGATTTTTTGTTATGTGGACAACCAAGACACCTGGCTAATAGATTTCCACAATGTTAACAATCTAAGAATAATAAAGGTAATATCTCACAACAAAAGGCAAGACAAAAGGCTAAGTCTTGTACGAAAATAATCTCAATTTTCTACAATAGATGTGGCTCAAGTCACCATGATACAAATCAATTCCCACATCATCTTTTTCCTAAGAGGGAAGAAGTTCTTATGCTTCAGGAAGGATTTTTTTAGTCTACTAACACTTCTGAATTAGAATATTTCTCTAGTGAATCCTTTGATGAAGAAATGTTACTTATAGCAAATGATTGCAGCTGTAAAGATACAAAGTTTTGCATTTGCCAGACAAAGTCTTCAAGTTATGAAGAAACATAAGATGAAGAAGAAGAAGAAGATGATGATGAATATGAAACAGAACCTAAAATCTGTGTGGCTCAAAATCAATACGATGGAGATGCTCAGATACTGGCACAAATCAAAGAATTTCTAGAAGGAGAAATGAAGGCTTCACTTTTAGATTCATTTCTAAAAACCATGGTAAAATCTCAACAACCAACAACAACCACAAACTCAGGTAAAAATCCATTGTCCATAAATGATTCATTTGAAAGGAATACCAAGTCATTTATTAGACAAAACAAGAATGATAAGATGAGACCTTTGACTATAAAAGATTTTTGAAAAATAAATAAATATTCTTAAGAAGGAAGTTGAAGAAATTAAGAAAAGATTAGAAAAGATTGAAAAAGAATCATAAATTGAGGATGGATACAAAGTTGATTCATGGTTTAGACAAGAAATAAGAGGGTTACAACAAAAAATCCAGGCCCTGCAATTCATTCCTTCCTTAGAAGAAATTCCTTGGAATGAAAATACCAACATTAGTACATTTGAAACAAATTCTATAGAAGGTTTGAATTCTATGAGAATAATGGCCATCCAACATCAACAATACCATGTGATTATTAAGTTGAATATTCAAGGTCAAATATTTAAATTGAAAGCATTGATCGATTCAGGATCATATTTTAACATCCTCAATAAAGATTCTGTTCCTTCTTGTTATTGGTTAAAAAATAATAATGCATCCATTTGGCTAGGTAATTAAACCCTAAAGATTAAATATGAAGTTGAAAGGGTCAAGTTATGATTTTGACCTTACTGCTTGAATCTAAAGTTATCACTTGTAGAAATTCCAGCATCTTGTCTTTTAGGTTCTCCATTTTTGGTTGTTGTTGAACCATATGGTTCTGAAAAATTAGCAAATGGAAAATCTGGATATTTATTACAATAGCAAGGAGAAACATTGTGCTCCCATTTGTATCAGTCCCTAAGTTGTCCACAATGGTCCAAATGTCTCAGAATCTTATAGAGAAATAGAAAAAGATTCAATAACTCCAATAAATCAAGAGCAACTAGACAATCGATCAACAACTCAACGAGCTAAAAATTCAAAACATGATTAGTCAACTACAAAAAATATTGGAAGATCAGGTATGCTCAGAACTCCCTACTACATTTTGGGAAAGAAAAACTCATTTTGTTGAATTACCATATAAATATATGTATGAGGGAAAACCTTTTAAAAGTAGAGAAATATGTATGAATGTTAAATATCATAAATTGTGTTCTAAATAAATCCAAGGATTATTGAAAAAAGGATTGATTAGAGAATCCATTAGCCCATGGAATTTATATGGATTCTGTGTTAATAAAATTTCTGAGTATATTCGAGGAGTCCCAACATTTGTAGTAAACTATACTCCATTAAAGTTAGTCATAGCCGTTGATACTTATCCTATGCCCCATAAATCTAGTCTAGTCAATAGAATAGAAAATGGAAAGATATTGTCAAAGTTTGATTTAAAATCTGGATTTTGGCAATTGTCTATAAAGGAGGAAGACAAATTAAAACTGCATTTAGTGTTCCTACAGGTCACTATGAATGGAATGTTATGCCCTTCAGTCTTAATAATGCTCTGGCAAAATTTCAAAGGGTTATGGATAACACTTTAAAGGCATATTTTGATTGGCTAATTGTCTCAATAGATGATATATTAGTCTTCTTGGATTCCATAGACCAAGATTTCAATCATTTGGAGATGTTTTTAAAGGTCATCAAGCAATCTCATCTAGTTCTTTGTAAAAAGAAAATGGAGCTCTTTAAAAACTATGTCAAATTTCTAGGTCACACAATTTCACATCGCCAAATTTCTTTTTAGACTCATGCAGTGGAATTTGCAAAAACATTTCTAGACTAAATAACTAATAAGACCCAACTCCAACACTTTCTAGGAATCTTGAACTATGTCAGTCATTTTTATAAAGATTGTGCTAAAGATAGAAAATTTATGAATGATATGCTAAAAAAGGATCATATTCCTTGGATTGAAGCACACACTAAGGCTATGAGAAAAATGACATATAAATTCAGGCACTTTCCAATACTGCATGTTCCAAGTGTTGAACTCTTTAAAATTGTTGAGTTTGATGCCAGTTACCAAGGATGGGGCCCAGTTTTTAATCAACTTCAGGCAGGGAGATCAAAGCCACATGAAGAGATCATACAATTTGCTTCAGGGACCTATATTGACAATGAAAAGAACTATGGAAAAATTGACAAAGAAATAATGGTTGCTCTTTATGAAATCAATAAGTTCAAAATCTATCTCATCAATACAAATTTTTTTCTCATAACTGATGTTGTTGCAATGAAGAAGGTGTTACATAATAAAATCACTAAAGAAAGTGAAGAAAAAATTGCAAGATGGCAAGCTCTATTTACAAATTTTGATTTTGATATTGAACATATCAAAGGCTCTGGAAATTCTATCCCTAATTTTCTCAATAGAGAAAACCTTCAAGCGAGCGAGGGAACAAGCTAGCGTGGACAAGCGAACGTGGTTACAAAAAAAGAAATATCAAATGAAGAAAGCCATTTTCTGATCATTGTTACTAAATGGAAAAATGGAGGTGAAAAAATAAGGAATATCCTAGACAATGAAGATTGGGAAGTATATGCCCAGTTATGGAAACCTACATGGAAACTCAGAAGAACTAAAGTTTTTTATATGAATTTGCAGCCAGTTCATTTCCTACCAAATTATGTTCCAGAACTCAGAAGAATCCCATTTTATACTAGAAACATTCTAGACATGCTTTATGACAGATCAACTAGAGCTACAAATGATGCTACTTTAGCTTTATGCTACACCTTCAAAGATATAAACTTGATCTGGCAACAATATAATAATAATATGGGATTATGTCATCAATACTTTTCACTTGATAGAACCCTCTCCTATTCTCTTTGTCCAGATCAAGATCCCACATAGAAGTTCGTTGAAACAAACATGAATTACAATGAATACAAAAAGGCATTGTGGAATTTTCTCAAGAAAGAAAATAAGAATAAGACATATTTCACATTATTGAAATTCAAAAGTGTATATACTAGTATGAGGGGATTATATCATGTTTGGATATCCTATTGGTGGAAAGAATTCGACATCAAAAAAAGCGTAGTGGACTCAGCATACTTAAATATAGAATGCACAGGCAAAGATATTACGCTAAGAGAAATATGTGATCTCTTTGAATTTGACAGAATTACCAATGACATGGTCTTGTCAATGTATGCAACTCATCATCTCCAATGGATTGTAAAAATGAGAATCTCTTCACAATCATTCCAAGGACAAACAATCATAGTACATAAGATTTACTCAAAATCCTAGGAAACTGGTGGAGCCTATTCCCAATAATATAATATGCAGATGTATTATGATCATTACTAATATCTTCTCTGTATGATTTTATTTTCATAAAAATCCTTATAAATCATAGCACTTCTCTGACGTTTGGTGTGGTTTCACCCACATTCTAAGGAATCTATTGCAAAGTAAAGAATTTACAAAAAATTCTATCAGACTATACTAAAAGAGTTTGTTGACCATTCGAGATGGTTTCTGTGTTGGAAGATTGGTTGTTGTCATTGATGTCAACCCTAGTCATGGGTTTTGGACCGCAATATTGATGAAGGTATTTGGACATGAAGGAAAATTCACATGAATATACAACACCCATGGATGGATAGTATACATCATGTTGTTTCCGGTCGTATGTGGCACGTCATGTGGATCCACATGGTTGAGGAGGAATGAATTTTTGAAGATGACAAAGTAAATTGAAGAAGGAAGTCCACGTAGGCCATATAATTAAAGAACAAAATTACAAAATACGAAAGTGTTAGGTCAGCCCTAATATTAAAAGCAAGTGACATAAATGGTATAAATAAATATCATTATACATTCATTTGATACACAAGTCGAATTTCAAAGGAAAATAAAAAGTAAAGAAGGCCGGATTTCAAGGGAGGATGAAGTCTTTTGGTGAAGTGTTCTAAGGTATGTTATTTTCAGGTCATCTTACTATTTTTGCTATAAAATTTTTTCTAGAATTATTCATATAGTGAAATTCCTATGATATTGAGACGACATATCAAGGTACCTATGGTAGAAATTTTATCTCTTGATTAGCTACAATTATGGATATACACTCTATGGAAGATAGGGTTTTTGACCAGTCCTGAAGCTAGTCAATAAACAGGTGTTCCAGGTAAAACAGTCATAACATCTTCATAGAGAATCCAAATGAGGTGGAAATTTTTTTATTGGAAAGAGTATGGACTGTAGTTTCTTGTGTGTGAGTTTTAGAATCTGATGTTAAATATTGATCACGGGGAATTCCGTACAAGTTCGGTCTCCTGAATAAACCATAATTGAACAAAGTCTACCATTCTCTCTATAACTTCTTTTTGGGGAGGATTCAAGGAGTGAAACTTGGATAACTTTCAGAGAATACATTGATTAATATTATCTATAGGATCATAGTATTCCAAGAATTCAAAAATTCCAAAAATTGAAAAATTCTCAGGAAGCATTATTAGGTTCTATGTGATGGTTGGTTGATGGTGATGATTTAACGTAAAGTTTTATTATCTCTCATATATTGTTGGGTGTAAGGAAGGGGAAAGTATGGAGAGTTAAATACTCTCTTGATATTGGAGGATTCTATCTTCCTCTTGGAGGTTTATCCCTCCCTTTACATTTGGAAGATGTAGCTACCTTTGGATGTCATTACTTCCCTTGAACAGTAACTATTGATTATTTATCATATATTGTGCATACTGTATTGTGGTGTATTGGTGTAACTCTTATACTATTTTTCATTTTTATTCGATATAATTGAATGGTTTGAGTATAAGTTTAAAAAAGTTGTAAATTGTACTTAATACTGATTCATCCCCCTCTCAGTATCAACAATTAGTATCAGAGAAGGTTTCCTTCAGAACAATTTAACCACTGGAAGGAAAATCCTGAGCAGAGATGGATGACCATGACCACATTTCAAATGGGATTCAAAAATTTGATGGAATAAATTATGCATACTAGATTGATAGAGTTAAAACTTACCGAATGGATTTGGGAGTAGACATTTGGTACTCAGTTGTAAATGGCTATGTAATCCCAAATAATGCTCCAACCAATCCAAATGAGAAGAAGCTTATGCATTGCAATTCAAAATCTAGACATGTTATGCTAGCAGCATTGGCACCAACCATTGCTAGCAAATTGATGGGCTACAACACTGCTATAGAGGTATAGGAAAAACTCAGAGTATCTACAAAGGTGATCCAAAATTTAAGTAGGTCAAGATTCCACGACATAGAGAAGAATTTGAAAATTTGAAGATGAATGAAAAGGAAGATATTGCAACCTATATTCTTAGAGTTGATGAAGTTGTTAATGCTATCAGAGGATTAGGTGAAGAGATCGATGAATCGTTGGTTGTACAAAAAGTGTTGATATCACTTCTCTTGAAGTATGATGCTAAGTTCTCTGCCATTGAAGAAACTAGGGACGTGACCAAAATGACAATGGATGAATTACATGGGTCTCTTATAGCATATCAAATGAGAATAGGTACAGAAAGTNGAAAAGGAAGATATTGCAACCTATATTCTTAGAGTTGATGAAGTTGTTAATGCTATCAGAGGATTAGGTGAAGAGATCGATGAATCGTTGGTTGTACAAAAAGTGTTGATATCACTTCTCTTGAAGTATGATGCTAAGTTCTCTGCCATTGAAGAAACTAGGGACTTGACCAAAATGACAATGGATGAATTACATGGGTCTCTTATAGCATATCAAATGAGAATAGGTACAGAAAGTGACTAGCCAAACAATGAAGCAGCCTTTAAATCCATAAAGAAGAAAAAAGACAAGGATAATGACCTTGATGAAGAAATAGAAAATTTTGTAAGAAGGTTTCATAAGGGAAGTGAAAGATACAAAGGTAAGTCTCCTCTCAAATGATTTAACTATGGTAGAATAGGACATATTGTTGAAAACTGCTACTATAAAAAGAGAAGTCTCAACAATAAAAAGAGATTATACTCCAAGGATGATGATATCTCCTCATATGAGAGTGATGAAGAAGATAGTGATGGAGGAGAAGTCCTATTCATAACCCAAGAAACCTAGGATGATGATCACAATAATTCTAAATAAGAATAAATCATTTGTGAAGAAGATTCAGATGAACAAACCAACCTTGATTCCTTTTGGGGATACAAATATAATGCAGAGAGTGAACAAGAAGATGAGAATCTTGAAAAGTTGTAGAATGTTGAAACTGAAAATAGCAAGCTTAGAAACACAAACATAATACTAAAAGGTGAATTCAGTATTTGTGAAGAAGAGAATTACAAGATTGAAAATACCATTAATAGATTGAAGGATCAATTAGAAGATTATGAGAAATTGAAAGCAGAATTGGATCACACAAAAGGGGAGCTACTATTGACAACATAAAAGTTGAAGAAGTTCAAAAAAAGCACTGAAAAATTAGATGAGATCCTTAGCAATCAAAGATATCCAAATGACAAGACATGACTAGGATACAATGACAGTTTGAAGACAACAAAACAATATAAGGAAGATGAAAATGATGAAACAAAAATTCCAGAACAAGTTGAACAACAAGATAGAAGACTAGAATTCAGAAGGAATGAGACATCAAGAAGATCCTCTCCCATCAGGTATGAAATAAATCATTATCAAGGAAACTAAAAAATAATAGATCGTGAACCCATATGGACCACACCACAAAGAATATCACTTACTCCCAGGTATCAAAATTTCTTTCTTGGACATTGTTATACTTGTGGAAATTTTGGACACAAGGCAATCAATTGTAGAATAAATGAAAGGAATAACTATGCAAGCTACATGAATGGTGAAAATAGTAGATATGGAAATGTTTGTAGACCTATTAACAAAAATTATAATCCATTTGATCCATTAATGGATCAAAATATTGTATGTTACAAGTGCAATAATCTTCAGCATAAAGCATGAGATTGCAGAGAGATGAAGGAACATAATCATATGCCAAATGTCTATATACCAACTACAACATGGAAAAGGAAAGAAATTACACAAAATGAAAATTGTTAAATAACATTGGTCGCTAAAGAATGCAAAGAAGAGCATAAATGGTTCATAGACAGTGGGTGCTCATCTCATATGACTGGAGATCAAAGCAAATTTGTCAACTTGAAAAAAAAGGGTGGAAATGTTACATTTGGAGATGACTCATCTACTAAAATACTTGGCAAAGGAATTGTAAAGCTTGGAAGTGAAAATGTAAAAGCATGAAAAGTCCTATTGGTTGAAGATATGAAGCATAATCTGCTTAGTGTCAACAAAATATGTGATCAAGGATACACTCTTATGTTTGACTCCTGAAAATGTAAAATCAGAGAAAATAACTCAGGAAGATTGGTTGCAATTGCAACAAGAAGACCAAAAAACATATACATCTTAGACATGAAAAAGATAGAGAAGATAGAAGCCACGGAAAAGGATTCCAAGAAAGAAAAAGTCCCAAAGACAAAAAATAAGGATGAAGTAATATTGACTGCCACATGTTCAGGGGTTTAGCCCCAAAGAAGCGAGTTACCTTTTGCCTACCTTTTGCCTACCCTTTGCCATTGATGATAAATGGGGAGATAAATTGGGATCACAATGATAGGGTTAGCATGAGTGTTTCCATCAGTGACAAAGGGGGAGATTGTTGGAAGATTGGTTGTTGTCATTGATGTCAACCTTAGTCATGGGTTTTGGACTGCAATATTGATGAAGGTATTTGGACATGAAGGAAAATGCACATGCAGATACAACACCCATGGATGGATAGTATACATTGTTGTTTCCGGTGGTATGTGGCACATCACGTGGATCCTCATGGTTGAGGAGAAATGAGTTTTTGAAGATAACAAAGTGAATTGAAGAAGGAAGTACATGTAGGCCCTGAAGATAATTAAAGAACAAAATTATAAAATAAGAAAGTGTCAGGTTGGCCCTAATATTAAAAGGAAGTGACATAAATGGTATAAATAAATATAATTATACATTCATTTGATACACAAGTCGAATTTAAGAGGAAAATCAGAAGTAAAGAAGGTTAGATTTCAAGGAAGGATGAAGTCTTTTGGTGATGTGTTCTAAGGTATGTTATTTTCAGGCCATCTTACCATTTCACTATAAATTGTTTTCTAGAATGATTCAGATGGTGAAATTGATATGGTATTGATAAGACATATCAAGGTACCTGTGGTAAAAGTTTCAGCTCTTGATTCACTATAATTATGGAGATACACTATATGGAAGATAAGGTTTTTGACCAGTCTTGAAGTTAGTCAATAAATAGGTGTTACGAGTAAAACAATCATAAATTATTCATAGAGAATCCAAATGAAGTGAGAAAAATCGCATTGGAAATATTACAGATTGTAGTCTCTTGTGTGTGAGTTTCAGAATCTGATGTTAAATATTGAGCGCAGGGCATTCTGTACAATTTCGATCTCCTGAATAAACCAGAATTGAACAAAGTCTATCATTCTCTCTATAACTTATTTTTGGGCAAGATTCAAGTAGTGAAACTTGGAGAAGTTTCAGATAATACATTGAGTAATATTATCTACAGGATCAGAGTATTCTAAAAATTCAATAACTGCAGAAATTGAAGAAGTCTCAGGAAGCATTATCAGGTTCTATGTGATGGTTGGTTGATGGTGGTGATTTAATGTAAAGTTTTATTATATCTCATATATTCTTGGGTGGAAGGAAGGGGCAAGGATGGAGAGTTAAATCCTCTCTTGATATTGGAGGATTGTATCTTCCTCTTGGAGGTTTATCCCTCCCTTTACATTTGGAAGCTATATCTACCTTTGGAAGTCATTACTTCCCTTGAACAATAACTATTGATTATTTCTCATATATTGTGCATGATGTATTATGGTGTGTTGGTGTAACTCTTATACTATTGTTCATTGCTCATTGGATATAATTGAATGGTTTAACTATAAGTTGAAAAAGGTTTTAAATTGTACTTGATACTGATTCACCCCCCTCTCAGTATTAACATCTTGCATGTTTCATCGATCTAAAGTCTAGATAATTCTATAAATAAGGCTCAGGTGCACTCATTTGAGGCATCTAGTCTTAGATTCTTGGTTAGTATTGGTCTTCTGATCTCCCTCCTTTCTGAGCTCTGAGTATTTATGTCGTGAGTTTGATAGTTTGTGCAGGGAATAATCCGTTGTGAGCCTGTGAACTAAAGTGGAAGAAGTCACAAGTTTGATGGTATTGGTCTTCTAATATCCCTCTTGTCTGAGTTCTGATTCTTTCTATCATGAGTTTGATAGTCTGCGCAAGAACTACTCTGCTGGGAGCTTGTGAACTAATGTGGAATAACTCACAAGTATGTTTAAAGAGTTTTCCAGTAGCACCAGAAGCATAAGGGTTTCCAAATAATTCCCGAGGTCGAGCTATATTCTACTCAGGTCTGAGGTATCCTTAAATGTGATATGGTAGAAAGCTGTGAATTTGCGCTTATAAGTTTGAAAAATTATGTAAATCTTTTCTACAAAAGTCAATAGAAATCTTTTTGTAATGCGTGTTTATATCTTTTTTTCCGAGTAAAAGTTCATCTAAAGTTCACCTCAGGTTATCTTAGGATTTTGAAGCATTATTATCCTTTTGTTTGTCACGCTAAAACAACAAAGTCGTTCAGGAATTTTGTTAAAGAAAAGGTATTGAATTTGCTTGAAGGATCATGTAAAGGTTTGTATAGAAGTTCATAACATCAAAAAGATTAAAAGGAAAAAAAAAAAAACATCATTCCTCATCGAGGGACGCCATACAAATTCGTTATTTTATTTTTAAAAATAATATAATACATCCCAAAATTTGTCTTAGTTACGCTTTTACTTTCAATTTTTAATACCCTACAAATTATTGATATAAAAATTGAAATTTATAACTCGAGGGCTCATAGTTATAATGAGTAAACACTACAAGAAAATCCATGAAACTTACCTTGATGTTAAGGCTAGGACACATTTAAAGTGACAATATCAATATTTAAATACATCGCAATGTCACTTCATTCCCCACCTTCTATGTGAAGTCATTTCAATGAAGTAAGAGGGTAATGATACCATTGAATAATAAATATTAATTAACGAAACTTCGATTATGTAATGTTAAAGTTTTCAATGATATTAAATATCATATTATATATCTACTACTTTAGCATAAAGATGCAAAATGTTTTGCGTTTTTTCATTAGTATTGGTACCCCATCGTATAAATAGTAAGTGTTGGCAAGATACAAAGACAACATAATTAAAAATTAATGTATAAATTTGATGTGAATGAACATTTTTCAAGTAAATTTTTTTAAAAGTATAAATTTGATGTGAATGCACATTTGTGAAGTAAATTTTTTTAAGATGCTTTATTTTGAAAACTACTTTTTGACGTTTTATATTTATTTTTTCTCATTATGTTCACTAACATCTTTTGGAATAAAAGAACAAACAAATTAAATCCACTCATATAAAATTAAATCCACTTATATATGGTCATAATTACTTTCATATAATCACAATTTCCTTTCAAATAACATAAACATATGTTCACTAACATCTTTTGGAATAAAAGAACAAACAAATTAAATCCACTCATATAAAATTAAATCCACTTATATATGGTCATAATTACTTTCATATAATCACAATTTCCTTTCAAATAACATAAACATAGGCACAGCAGTTAGAAGTTGAGGCGGAGAAAGAAAGTCTATGGCTTTGAGCAGGCTGGAAACTATCTTATTTGTAGTAGGAAAATGCCTTGGACCCAATCAAAACGAGGTTGAACTAAATGAAAATAACGAATGAGAAGGAGCGAAGAGCCGCTCCCCCAACCAAAGAGAGGGGAGGTTTTCTGGAATTTGTTTGAAGTCAACTGTGTGTCTGACAACGCTTATTTAAGAAAACATCCTATAATTACAATTTTATATCAAATATTCACAAATTTTATATATTTGGGATTGAAAATGAATTTGGGATGTTAGATGCAAGTGATGGATAATACTTTTGAATCTTGAGCTTTTCTTCTCGGCATTCAATTTTCAGCCTACGCGATTGTAAATGTGTTGGAAACAAGATTTTTCTAGCACACCCAAAGACCCATTGTGGGTGCAATATATGACTCTGTCGGGTGGAATTGAAATTTATAACTCCCTGGCCGTGATCTTTTCTTCCCTCTCATGCTTTAACTCATAGGCTACGGGATTGCATCATTATGGCTTGAAATGAGAAGTTACTTAAGAGGGGGAGTTTTGGAAAGAATAAGTGAAAAATAGTGAAATAGATTAAAGTTATTGGAATATCTTCTTTACCTTTATGGCATTTGAATGTTGCACACCAAAGATAGATAATCAACTTCAAAAAGTTAGTTTCTTTATCTAACCCTCCAAAAAATACATGTTCAATTGAATCAATGATCCGATTCTCTTGATTATTGGATCACCAATCTACAATCAAATACATGCCACTCACAAACTTATGCATTCGATCTTTCACATGTAAGTGATCACACCACTAATTTGATGAACAGAGGGTTAATAAACATCCTTATTTCGATTGAATATTTGTTGTATCTAATGGACATGGAACAAAGTAAATAGTTGGCTTTTCTCCATGCCCATTTGACGAAAAAAATATGCAATAGAGATAATCTCACGGAGGGTTAACTAGAAACAATAAAAAAATTAATCATAGGATCTAGAAACTTAGTGATGTATGTTCGAATTTGTGGGATTGGCATGGTGTATTGGGAATCATGGGATGGAGACGAGATTTTTCCAACAACCAATAATCCGCAAGATGCAACATGCAGTGAAGGAAACATGCACTGAAGAGGCATGCACTTAGATAAATTTTCAACTTACCCATTAATTTGATGGCTTTAAAAATTAAGTAGAATTCAATATTAACTTGTAGATTTTGAAATTGCAAATATTTTACAACTAAGAATGGAAAAAAAGAGAGTATTAACCCATAAAACTTAATCACTAATTAGAATAAATAAAATCAATTTATAGAGGAAAAACATATTTTCTAGTAACTTAATATTAAGCTTGCATTTTTATAGAGGAAAAACATATATTTTCTAGTAGCTTAATATTAATGTTGCACTTTTGTGTATTTTTTTTTAAATTTTAATCATTTAAATTATAAAAGAAACTATCCTTCATTTGTTGATAATGTATTTTTCCATATTAGATTTTCAATAATTTTACATTTTAATTTTTGTTTTTGTTATCTTAATTTTTTTTAATTAAAAAATATATATTCATATGTTAAATTATTAAAATAAAATAAAATTTGATCTTTTAATTTTTGTTATTGTTATTGTAATTTTTTTTTAATTAAAAAATATATATTTGTATGTTAAATTATTAAAATAAAATAAAAATTGTAATAATTATAGTTGTAAATTTATATTGATGAGATGATCATTTGAACATCTAATTATGACTCTCAATAAAAAATTTAGTATTTATATTATAAGTAAATTATTTTTTTTAAATTATCTAGTTGAAGTTTGCTACTTGAAAAATTAAAAATTAAAAGAAGGTTAATAAACACAATTTTCTAAATTAATAACTTTTCAATTTAAAGAGGTTAATAAAACCCTTCTTAAATCTCAATGTTATATGTCAAGGGGGAAGTAAGATCTCAATGTTATATGTCAAGGTGAAAGTAAATCAATTAAATATTGAATTTGGCTTTCTATCGAGCTAAAATTTTGAAATAACTCCATTCTTGAATTTTTCAAAACACATTGTCATAATATTCTTGCAAACAAAAAGAAAGAAAGTGAAATTTCAACCATTTATTTTACTTCACATGGGCACAGATTTCCAACACAATGAAAGTTGATTATTTAAGAACATTCGTGTGTTTCCTTACATAAAGTTGATTTCGTATTTTAAAACCTCAATTCTATGATGGTCTACATGTCAATATTTTGTATATCTATTTTCGTATAAAGGGAATAATTTTTTATTTATATTTTAAAAAATTATTTTAATTTATTTATATTTAAAAAAATATTTTAAAAATATAAATTAATTTGAAAAACTAAATTTATCAATTTTGTTATACAAAATCATTTAAACATAATTAAATCAATATCAAAATATTTATTTAGTATAATTTATATATTATTAATAATAAATATTTATTTAAGTGGGAAAAATTAAATACAATAGAGGGTAGTGTATAAATGGTTTAATTTAAAATGATCCAAATTCAATGGCTTACACCCCATAGGGTTCAATACTATATATCTAGATGGATATTGGCACCGAAAAACCATTAAAAATAATTAAATCAACATTTTTTATTTATCAAAATATTTTAAAACATTTATTTATTATAACTTCTATATTATGAATAATAAATATTTGTTTCACTAGAAAAAATTGAATACAATAGAGGATGAAAGGTGGTGTATAAATTGTTTAATTTAAAATTATTCAAATTCAATGACCTACACCAAACAACATCACAACCCTATTGCCTTCAATGCTACATATTCAGATGGATATGAGGATGGAGAATGGTGTATAAATTGTGTAATTTAAAATTATTCAAATTCACTGACCTATACCAAACAACACCACACCACACCCCCACTGCCTTCAATGCTACATATTCAGATGGATATTGGTAGTTATGCATTATGCACATGGATAATTATGTCAATGGATATTTGGTAGATCTTGTTATGCATGGAGAACCTCTTTCACTTCTTTCGGAAGACAATGGGATTTTGAATTTTTTTTATAAGCAAGTTTCTATGGAAAGATATTTGATGGAGATTGATTATTATTTAAATCTTCTAGATAAATGTTTAGATATTTGAAACTATTTTGTTCAGTAAAAGCTTTAAATTCATAGAACTATATTTATGTTAATGGTAGGAATTTTTTTTAATAGGTCACAATATCGATATTTGCATCCAAAAAGGCTTTACAATTTAGTAGGGTGGAAAAGTTGTTACTTTAGGATGATGTTAGATTTCAGATATTTTAAAATTGACTCACTTAATAAAAACAAAAATTACACACGCAAATAGATATAAACATATAAAAAAAACAAATTCAATCAATAAATTTAAAAAGATCCATCTAGAAAGTCAAAACAAAAAGATCAAAATAAGAAAAATTGCAAATAACAGTATGAGAAAATTAGGAATATATGATTGTATCTCGTTGAAGCTCCTTTCATAAAATATTCTAAATAAATCTTTACAGTATACGCAATATATGGATTATCTATGATGTATCAATGAACATTATTATATATGAAAGTCTTGGTGTAATGAACACTGATTGTTTTTAAATTTTTACACAGTTTGTTTCACACGGTTAAATTCTAATCATTTCGTAGTGTGTGTTCTCACCAATAAGAAACAATTTCTTAATTTTGTTTAGCCTTTAGAGATTATGGCAATTTTGGTCTCTCTTAGATTTTGCCTCAATCTATTTAGGTTTTTAAAAGTTTTTCATAGTTTAATTTTAACCATTATGTGGTGGAAGACACAACAAATTAAGTTTAATTCTAATCAGAGTGGAGTAGAAAGTCACCCACTTCCAGAGCTTCCAACTTTATGGACATTCAAAACCCTATCTTCTGAAACCCTACCATGTATATATAAAAATGTAAATTATGTGATTCTCAACACAATTGATGTGATCAATCATAGGATCACATCAAAATACTTACATTGTGTATCCTTTAAGCAAGGGATATTAGAAACATTATGTCTAACCTGAATATTTCTTTGATGTTGATCATGTGCATACATTGCATGTACACACCTATCAAAATAATCTTTTGCAAATCTAACTAGGGTTAGATCATCCAAATTCAATGTGTTCATATTAGGAGAATTTTTTAACCATAGAAATACATGCACATGTGGAGATCCACGAAATTGCCACTCATAGCGGCACTAATAATTTGTATCTTAATGAAGGTGATAAAAAATTTCATCTTGAAACATTGTATTCCTTAAGTTCATATAATGTTCTACAATATGAGGATTATCAATTACATTTTGACATCTCCAATTCCTTTCTTACATTATCGATTACATTTTACAATAAGAAAACAAAGAGTATTGGATGCATTATTATATAAGATTACAAATAATCAATATTATCGTGATGTTCGAGTTGATAATGATGCACTTTATGAATTACCTGAAATTGCAACAGACGTATCACATATGATTAATTTTGTTATTTTACTAGAGATATAGAATGACATTGAATTTGAAATGTTGGAAGGGGTACCAAAAATGGATGATGCATTAGATGGATTACATAAATCTTCTTTTCTAACAAATGTTGTAAGTTCACCACGGGAGATTGATCTTATTCGATATTGGGAAAATAACCCTAATGTAGACGAACATAGTATGAATGGTGGATTGAATCAAGTGTTTAATTGACCTATCATTGGCTCATATCTGATCAATAAGTACAAAAATGAGAGATTATTCAATACATATTTTCCAAAATTGTTTCCAAGAGGTGAAGGGGATTGGTTACAACCAAGAAGAAGAAATGTGCATCTTCATAAGTATGCATAACACCTTCCCATATATAGTGACAACGGCTTTGGAAGGAACCCTCACTTTAGATACTTCTTAATTAATATCATCTTGATACATTATGCTCAGCATTCATCTTCATTTTGTGTAAAAAAATAATATGGAATATCTACCTACAAGAGTGGATGAGTTACAAGAACATTTAAAAAATCTTCTAGATTCAAGACTTTTTGAAAGGTTAATGAATTATGGAGTTGTACTAAGAGGTACAAATCCATATTGGAGCAAGTGTCGTGCTGAGTTATATGACTTGATTTAACACACTGAGTTTCCAAAAATATTCTTCACGTTAAATGGAGCAGACATGCAATGCACATATTTTCGTAAATTAAAGCTTCGTACAAGTCTTGTAGATCCAAGGGAAGAAAGGAAATGGAGAACTCAAAATGTAATTGATAATCCTCATATTGTAGAACATTATATGCACTTAAGGAATACAATGTTTCAAGATGAAATTTTTGTTCGCTCTCATCAAACTACAAATTATTGGTATCGATATGAGTGGCAACATCATGGATCTCCACATGTGAAAGGATTTATATGGTTAAAATATTTTCCTAATATGGAAACATTGAATTGGGATGATCCAACCCAAGTTAGATTTGTAAAAGAGTATTTTGATATATGTATACATGCAATGAATCCGCGTGATCAACATCAAAGAAATATTCAGGTTAGATGCAATGTTTTCAATCACCCTTGCTTAAAGTATACAAAACAAATATTTCAATCTGATTGTATGATTGATTATGAAGAACTTCTCAATTATGTTGAGCGTCACATGACCTGCAATGAGAAATTGTTCCTTAGAAATAAGGCAAGAAAATTAGTATGTCAATATTCGGCACCATGAGGTCTATGTGATCAATCAAAACTTGATGTTGATGAGAATGGAGGAACGAAATATGAACCAAGAAGACATGATGATCGATTAAATACACAATCATGAAACAATAATGATGTTGAGGGATAATATAGGTTGGCAACATGTTCTTTCAAAGTGTCTCGTCATTAATTACATAGAAAAATATGTTTCAAAATCTAAAAAAGGATTAGAGACATTTAACCATATGTTGATGCATCTATATTCTATACAGAATACAAATGAACCAACAGTGTGTTCGTATGGGAGCTTATTTTGTGAAACCATTTTTGATAGGGATATTGATGCACATGAGACATGTCATTTTCTTCTAGATATACCTCTTTCTGAATCTAGTTGTCAATTTATGGTTCTAAATGTTGGTATGGAAGTTTTCAAACAAGTGCAGATTGATACATATAGTGTTGATAATGAAAATTCCCTTGTTGATGCATATACCTACTGACCTACCCATATTGAGCACCTTGCATTGATAGATGTATAAAAATCATGGTCATATCACAAATGTCGATATGGGGTTAAATTCTTACCACATAAGAATGCATCCATTGTAAGGGTGTTTCCTCGGTTTATCTTAGTGCTCAGTCGGGGAGGTGACAAGTTCATAGAATTTTGTTGGTTTGATTTGGTGTTATAAAACACCTTTTGTTATTTCCATAAAAATATAGGCCAAACAACTAATGAGATAGTTCATCATTGAAAACAATTTAGATAGAAACCATGACATGTTGAACACAACCCATTTCCTCCAAACAATCAAGTTCAATTTGATGAAGAAGAAGTTACAAATCTACCTAAAGGTTTTAGTGAAAATGAGTGAGAGATGATTTGTGAATTGTATAATAACAAATTTATAAATTACAATGAGTTTGAAATGCTTGGACATAGGGATCATAATATTCAACATAATTGGACCACAAATTTTGTGGGTCAATACACTTCTATACGTTCTATTCATTTGACATCTGAGAAGAAGAACTTAAGTCCATTCTTACTAACCAACATGGAAAGTATTATTCATTTGAATGTTTGGGGGTTAAGAGAAGAAAATAATTTGATATTATCATTGGTCATTATATATAAGGGATTGAACCATTGCATACTATCATCCAAGGAAATGCAGGAAAAGGGAAGTCATATTTGACTGGGGCTATTAAAAATGACCTTGAAATTGATTCTCTTCCTGAGAAGATTCCACTAATTATTTTAGCACCTATAGAAGTTGCAGTTTTCAACATATTTTCAACAACAATACATTCTACACTTCATATACCAATAAAATATTTTAGATGTCTATAAGGAGCGCATTTAATTACGTTACAAGAAGAGATGAAGTGTTGATCACACCAACCACACTAATAAGGGGGGGTGAATTAGTGTGTGGACTTTTATAACTTTTCTTCTTTCAAGTTAGAAGTTACAACATAATTGTACACATTAAGAACAATCAAATCATAATCACAATGAACACAAGAGATACCAAATTTCTGTATATGATTTTGTATAATTTATATATATGTATATGTGTGTGTGTGTGTGTGACTATAGTAATGGGGTTTTTCCGAGCACCAACTATTTTGTATGAGCACCAACTGAAGTAAGGAGCACCAACTCCTAGGAGAGCACCAACTCTCAAGAAAGATCCAACTTGTTGATAGAATGAAATCTATCCAACTAGAGTTCATATAGTAGTTCAACCAAATCTAGTAGCAGTGATCCATTTATTGAATCAACTCTATATCATGATCAGAGGTATATCACAAATTCTCATCACCACACTTCATATTCTCTCTGAAATTCACACCTTCTTCACTTCATATTCTCTTTGATATTCGCACCTTCTTCACTTCATCTTCTCTCTGATATTCACACCTTTCTATGTCAAAGAATCATCATTATAGAAATCAATGACCTCAGGTGAAGATCCATCTATTCCCACTCATATCTTATCTCACAAGTGAACCAATCATCATTGTATTTATACTCGTTTATGCTCAAACATTGTTTAATTTATTGGTCCAACTTATGACACAAGTTACAACTAACTTGTCCATTTACAAGAATTTTGGGACCACCACAGAACATCATTCCAACTCTTCAACTTTAAACTTGACATCCCCCTTAATTTTATAAATCAATCATAGGTATGGATCGATTTCCTTTGTCTCTGCAAATGTTGCAAAAATCAAATACTATAGAGGCGCTTCCTTCAAACCATTTACATATGACCATACATGCAGGACCATGGGCTTATTAATTTAAGAACTGCTTCTTATTTCACCCTTTGTTTCTTTATTCCAAATGATCTCAGGTGGTGACTAGATGCTAGGCCAAGTAAGTGCTTGATCACTTATAAAAATAAACTGTAATGTTTTAATCTCCCAATGAGATGGGCGATTGTCGATACTTCAGGACTTCGTCCTTCATGACTTCATCCTTCGCGACTTTGTTAAGCCCTAATATTGGCTCATTACCCCTTAATTGGGGAATATTACATTAGTAATATTATTTTATTTATGTCATATTTATTCCATTAGTTGTAATTATACCTCCTAGACTCCTATATATACCAAGGAGACATTTTCATTTAGAATCATCTTGTACTTGACCATTTATGTTGGGTAAAAGGAGGTTTCCCCCTTGAAGAGGCTTATTATCTGAAATTATCTCTTTTTCAAGGCGTTGAGTACTTATTCTGAGGTTTTTCTATGCTATATTGATATTTGGTTCTTAACATATGGTATCAGAGCTCAAGGTCTTGGGGTTTCGCTACTACATCTGAGACACCATGGAATTCTCGCTATAACTTTGTTTCTACAACGATTCAAAAGGAACAACTTGGAGGATATTTATTATATGGATCAAGGTATTTTGGGTTAAAAATTTAGCGACTGAGGCCTTATTCTTTCGGAGATACAATCTTTGTAAGATAGGGTTATGGAATCATCTTGAATTGAGTCATTGTGTAATTTTCGCTATAAATTTTTTTTTGCAACTTTTCAGACCTTGAAATATAGAGGATATTCTCAAACATTAGTAAGGTATTTGTGGTATCCATTTCAGCTTCTGGGTCATCGTAAATTTGTATATAAACCATGTGGAAGATAGGGTATCTGAATAGTCCTGTTGACTAGTCTCAAGAAGGTGTTTCGGGTAAAACAATTATAAATTATTCCTAGAGTATCCAAATTGAGTGGGACTAGTTGCATTGGATAGTGGACAGACCTTAGTAGTTCGTGTATGAGTTTTAGAATTTTATATCAATTATTTTTTGCGGGGAATGCTATACAAGTGAGATCTCCTAGAAAGGACAAAAATAAGCAAGTTGTGGGGAAGTTACCGTAAATTCCACTTGGCACATCATATTTTTATCAAACCTGTGGTATTGAAGAGAAGAAATATCAGAGACCTATAAAAAATTTAATTTCATACTCAAAAGGGCCGAAATTTTGGAGATACAATAAAAGGAATATTGTCTAGCAGAACCACCTCAAAATCAAGGTTTAAAGTGATACTTGGATGACATGCCACCCAAAAATGGAACTTCTACACCAAATAAGCCTCCAGACAATCCTACTTGGACTCTTGATGAAGGTGAAGAAATGCATAGCGACATAAATTATTTACAAAAGAAGACAATAACAAAAGATGAAATACAAGAGATGATGGATTCAACAGAAGCTATGTTTGAGGCAATAAATACTAATATGGACACTTTAAAAGGGGAGATCATGGAAGGATTCAAAAATTTCCTAATAGAGAGGACACCTTAAAGTGAAAATGTATCCCATGAAATTCATGATGAGGACACAAGGAAGGTGAATCAAGAATGGAGATCCAACTTTGGATTCAAGACCAAGCACATTCCTAGGATTGATATGAGGAAGTTTGATGGAAAGGACCCAATCACATGGATACTTCATATGGAGTAATTCTTTGATCTACATAATGTGCCACATACACAAAAGGTATGAATTTCTTCTTTATATTTAGAACCCAATCAATTTGTATGGTATCGATGGCTTTGTTCTCTCAAATCACTTGTCACTTGGACAATTTTAATGGAAAAAATGATAGCACACTATGAGGATACAAGGAGAAATACCTTCTTTAGCCAATTGATAAATATCAAGCAAAAGGGTTCAGTTACCGAGCACATTGAGAACTTCCAAAGATTGAATATAAAGGTAATAGATATTCCAGATGAGCACTTGATTGATGTATTCATAGGAACTTTAAAGGATAACATTCAACATGAGGTTCTCCTTTTGGAACCCAAATCATTGGAGAATCCATTTAAGGTGGCAATAAATGTTGAAAGTAAAAATATGGCTATGGCTACTAGAAGGACCAATCCTAACATCTATGGAGAGAATAATGCTCCTTCTTCTAAAACACCTCAACCTACAAGGTTGACACCTCAACAATTGGAGGAAAGAAAAAAAAAAGGTTTGTTCTTTAATTGTGACAACAAGTACAGTAAGAGACATGAGTGTGGTGAGAAGAAATTATTCTACATAGATTGTGAAGAGGAAGAAGAAAAAGAACAAGAACCATCTCAAGATGAAAATGTAGAAGCAATTTCATCTGAAGAGTTGACTCCCACAGTATTATGTAATGCATTGGATTGAATTAGCACTCCTCAAACCCTCAAGATCGAAGGATACATAAAAAATAAAAAGGTAATAGTCCTAATTGATTATGGCAGTACTCATAATTTCATTCACTATAAATTAACCAAAGCTCTCAATTTCTTTGTGTATCTAGCGCCAGAGTTTCAAGTAATGATTAAAGATGGAGGAACTATCAATTGCTTAGGAAAATGCAATAAGATCAATCTTACTATGGGGGAATATGTAATGAATAGTCCAATGATTTCTATACCCATGGGTGGTGTTGATGTTGTACTAGGAACCCAATGGTTACAGTCATTAGGAACAATGGATTTTAATTTTCAAGAACTTTTCATGGAATTTTCATTGGAAGGAAAAGAAATTGATTTAAGAGGTATCATAGGGAAACCCGGTAAGGTCATAAGCTCCAATGGCATGACAAAATTATTAAAAAAGGGGCATCAAGGCATTATTTCACAGCAATGCTCACTAGATGTTCAAACATGTAAGCCATCTATTCCTCAAGATCTCCAAGGGATCATTGATAAGCATTCTAAAGTATTTGAAGATATTCCCAAAGGTCTTCCACCCACTCGAAATCATGATCATGAAATTCACCTAATTCCTGGGAGTGTTCCTCCTAACATCAGACCATATAGATACCCTTATTCCCAGAAGAGTGAAATTGAGCGCATGGTTGAAGAAATGTTAGAGGCTGGAATTATTAAACCTAGCCAAATTTCTTACTTTTCACCAGTGGTAATGGTATTCAAGAAAGATAGCTCATGGTGTATGTGTCCAGATTATAGAGAGCTCAACAATATCATTATTAAAGATAAGTTTCCCATTGCCATCATTGATGAATTGTTAGATGAACTACATGGATCAATCTATTTCACAAAATTGGATCTTCGTTCAGGGTATCATCAAATTAGAATGATGGAAGAAGATATCCCCAAAACAACATTCTGAACTCATGAAGGCCATTATGAATTTTTGTTCATGCCTTTTGACCTTACAAATGCACCTTCCACATTCCAAGGTTTGACTAATTCTATTTTCAAGCCCTTCCTTCGAAAATTTGTGTTATTATTTTTTGATGATATGCTAATCTATAGAAAGTCTTGGGAGGATCATGTGTGACATGTTGACAAGGTGCTACAACTACTAAAGGAGCAACAACTATATGCCAGACCATACAAATTTTTCTTTGGAGTGAAGGAGGTAGAGTATGTGGGTCATATTGTATATCATGAAGGTGTCAAGGTAGACCCCAACAAGATTAAGGCCATGATGGACTCGACGATTCCCAAAACATTGAAGAATCTTAGAGGATTTTTGGGTTTGACAGGTTACTACTGCAAGTTTGTTCAACACTATGGAAGAATAGCAGCACCTTTAACAACACTAACTAAGAAGGATGCATTTTCATGGACTCCAGAGGCAACTAAAGATTTTGAACAACTTAAAGAGGTGATGTGGAAAGCTCCTATCTTGACCACTCCAGACTTCACAAAAACCTTTATTATGGAGTGTGATGCCTCGAGAAATGGAATTGGTGTTGTCCTAATGCAAGAAGGAAGGCACCTAGATTTTGAAAGTCGGCCACTAAATGGAAAGGACTTACACAAACCCATTTATCAGAAGGAAATGATGGCAATACTACATGCATTGAAGAAATGGCATACTTAACTAGTAGGTAGGCACTTCAAGGTCAAAACAGATCATGATAGTCTTAAATATTTCTTGGAACAAAGACTATCTTTAGAAGAACAAAAAAAATGGGTAACCAAGATATTGGGTTATGATTATGAAATCGTCTATAAAAAGAGGAAGAAAAATGTTGTGGAAGATGCACTCTCAAGAAAGGATGAATATGTTGAGGCCCTTCTTTGTTCTATCTCAATCATCCAACTTGATTGGATAATAGAAGCAAGGGATGAATGGAAGAATGACGAAAAAATGTGGACTCTCATTCAAAGGTTGTAGCAGGATTCCAGTGCATCAGATACATTTACATGGAAAAATGATTCACTATGGTACAAAGATTGCTTATATTTATGTAAGAAGTCCCAACTCAAACAAAAGGTACTATTGGAATTGCACACCTCTCCAGTAGGAGGGAACTCGGGATTTTTGAAAACCTACCATAGAGTCAAGAAGGATTTTTTTTGGGATGGCCTTAAAACTGATGTTCAAAGGTTTGTGGAAGAATGTTTGGTTTGCCAAGAAAATAAGGTGTAAACAATTAAGTCCCCAGGTCTTTTACAACCATTAGCCATCCCAAGTCAGCATTGGGAGGAGGTTTCCATGGATTTCATCACAAGGTTACCGAAGTCTGAAGGAAAGAGTGTCATCATGGTGATTGTTGATAGACTGACCAAGTAAGCACACTTTTGTGCACTCTCTCATCCCTTCAAAGCTAGTACAGTTTCCACCACATTCATGGAGACAGTTCAAAAGCTACATGGTAGCGCAAAGATTATTGTAAGTGAAAGAGATCCCATCTTCACTAAACATTTTTGGACAAAATTATTTTATTTTTTGGGTACTCAATTGGATCATAGCTCATCCTATCATCCTCAATCTGATGGACAATCAAAGATAGTGAACAAATGTCTAGAAGGATACCTTCGTTGCTTTGTCTCTGATAAACAAAAATAATGGTTCAAATGGTTACCCTTGATAGAATGGTGCTATAACACTTCCTTTCATACTGCAACAAAAATGACACCATTTATGGCACTCTATGGATACCACCCTCCTTCCATCACTTCTTCTCTAAAAGAAAAATATAAGGATCAAGCAGTGGAAGATCACATCGAGCATTAACAACAAGTTCTCCAAATCTTAAAGGACAACCTGACCATGGAAAAAAATCACATGAAACAACAAGCAGATAAACATTGTAGTGAAAGAAGTTTTGAAGTAGGGTATTGGGTGCTTTTAAGACTACAACCATACAAACAGATGTCCCTCAAGCAAGCCAAGAAGGATAATAAATTATCACCAAAGTAATATGGCCCTTATAAGGTGTTGCAAAAGATTATCACTATGGCATACGAATTGGAGTTGCCTGCATCTTCACGAGCACACCCAATTTTCCGTGTTTCATGCTTAAAGAAGGTTATAGGTGGCAAGATCCCAGTTCAAACTATATTGCAAAAACTTGGCAAGGAAGGAAAAATCATATTGGATCTTGAAGCCATCACTGACATAAGAATTCGCCAGCTGAGGAATAGATCCATTTCAGAGTATCTCATTAAATGGAGGAAACTACCGGCTAAAGATTCCACTTGGGAAGATGAGTCTTTTATACAGAAGCATCCAGAGTTACTCAAGCATTGCGAATAACACTTGTCTCAAGGGGAGAGCATGTTAAGCCCTAATATTAGCTCATTACCCCTTAATTGGGGCATATTACATTAGTAATGTTATTTTATTTATATCATATTTATTCCATTAGTTGTAATTATACCTCCTAGTCTCCTATATATACCAAGGAGGCATTTTCATTTGGAATCATCTTGTACTTGAACATTTATGTGGGGTAAAAGGAGGTTTCTCCCTCGAGGAGGCTTGTTATCTGAAATTCTTTCTTTTTCCAGGCGTTGAGTACTTATTCTGAGGTTTTTCTATGCTATATTGATATTTGGTTCTTAACAGACTTCCATCCTCTTTACAAATCTATGAAAAAAAGATGTGTTTCCACAATCTTCAACAGTTGATAACTCTCCCGAAGTGTTAGTTAGATCGAACGACTCATGTTCACTTCGGGACTTTGGCCTTCGGGACTTCGGGACTTAAGGAGTTTGCTAGTGGTGAAACTCCCGAAGTAAAAACTCCCGAAGTGACATAACTTGTTGACGCCACTTGTTGATGTGGTACTTCCTGAGTGGCTTCCATGTGTCACCTATATTTGTGGCTTACATATGATTAAAGTACCTATGGAACCTTGACACTTGTCATCATAGGATTACTCCATGTGTCCTCGATGACATCATTGTTGATGACGTGGGCTCTCAATGTGAGTGTTATGTGTCTTAACCTCATAACTTTGGAACTTTGGCCTTCGGGATTTCGGGTAATTTGATATCTCCACTTCCCAGTTCTCTCGAAGTGAGATTCCCATAAGTGTAAACCTTGAGTAACTTTGAATTAATCTAATGGTCAATATTTAACCCGAAAAGGCTTAGCACAATCCCAAAACTGTTGGGAATTCATCTATTTGGGATCTCAGGCCTTTGGCCTCTCTTATTCTTTATCCAGCGATCAGGATATCTTCTGAAGTGTTTCTTCAGATCAAATGACTTACGTCTATTTTAGGACATTTGTGGCTTACTTTGTCCTTCCATTAAAAATGATCTAACGGTCCTGATATCTCCCTAAGTGTTCTTCATATCGAATGGTTCACATTTTCTTAGAGACTTCGTCCTTTCGGTGATCTTACTTGCTCTCAATCCTTTTCTCCCAAAGTGGTGAGTGCTGAAGTTGACCACTTCTACCTTTGTGTGCTCTGAATAGATCAGATGGTCCTCATTTACTTCAGGACTTCGTATTGGATGGTATTTGTCGTTTCTTATCCTATCCTTCCACTTAAATTGATCCAATGGTTGATGTGGATTGTGGAACCATAACTTGCATGTGGTTTAATTCATCGCCCAAACTCCACAATTGAAGTTGTGCGATTGTCGATGAGTTAACCAGAGTCGTCAATCTTTGAATCAATTAGATCTGACGATCTAGAATAATTGTGGGATTAGAAATAACGTATATTTTAATTCTCCCTTCATGCTCTGCAATCAATCCATGCCCTTGATCTGGCGCTTGCATGTCCAATGGTCATGACTTAATCTGATCGTTTGATGGATCAACCATAGTCGTCGATCTTTGAGGTGATGATATCTGACGATATAGACTAATTGCGGGATTGGAAATAAAATGTAGTTTAATTCTCCCTTTGCACTCTGTAATCAATCCCTGCCCTTGATCTGGCTCTTGCGTATCCAATGATCTTGGTTTGTCCTTTGGGGATTTTGATCCCGATCATGTTTATGCACTGTGGTTTCCCTTATGAGTTTCATGTGCATAATAT
>JASDQU010101846.1:383050-399215 GCA_032191745.1 Picea mariana
GGTAGAGCTTGGTATGCACGAGGACTTCTCCCACTTGTTCTGACTGTGATTTTCAAAACTTATGTGTAAGAAACAAATTTCAATCGAAGACATTGAGATCGATTAGTACTTCACTTCTTGATATAAATGTTTCGATGTTTTCGAAGGGTTTTGTTTAATCAAAACTTTAAACATTTAATTTTGTAACAACATTTCAAAGTGTTTGAAAATTCTCGTTTGAATTTTGATTTTAAAATTTTAACTTAATAAATGTCTAATTTATATATTAATTGATAATTGTGTAATTTATTATTCCATCAAGAATGTAAACTTTTATAAAAATAATGCACTAAAAACAAAACAAAAAAAGATATTTTGATTTTTTTTTAAATATACAACTTATTATTGATATTTTCTAAACATTATTTTTAATTTTCATTGTTCAATGCTCGAAGGTTTAGTATGCATCTTGAGGCTATGTTGTTAAGGTGAGTCGGGTTGGTGATCGGGATTGACCCCGGGTGGGATGCATATATGGCATCTGTACGATGGATCCAAGATGGGAGATTCGAGCTTTAGCCCCTACTAATGTCGGACGTGATGTTGGAGGTTTGCTAGGTTACGTGTGGCGACATCTTGTCCTAGATTAGGGTTTTCAATTAACTGTTAGGGTGTACTGACATGAAGTAGGTTTAATGGAGAGTGATGAGTCGACTCTAGAGGAGTGTGTGGTTGATGAGCATTGGTGGAGCCAACCTAGTTTATTCAAGCCTGATGAGGTGTATAGGGTTGAGTTGTCGAGCTATAGGATTTCTAAAGCACTTGGTGACATGAGTAAAGGTAGGAATGAGGTAGGGGAGGAGGCTCGCTTACAAAATAAGATAGACTTTAATGTTTCATCCGAACAGAATGCGGGAAGAGGGGTTTCATTGGGAGTTGATCCACCACCCCTCTCATTGTGTTGTTTTTCGGAGAAGGTCAAGTGGAGGTACAACGTTGGCACTACCTTGCATGCAGAAGGCAGACAAAACATCACTAGTAGGCTTCTAGGGGACTCCGGGTATCTGCTGGCTTGTGAGGCTAGTAGGTTTTCCGTGTTGAAGCGGGAGATAAGGTCTGGTTTACAGGGACAAGGAGTTGAATTTGAGTCTGTAGGGAAGAGGGTTGAGTCGAACAGAAGTCTGCCTATGGATTTTAAGGAGGTCAATTCACAAAGGAGCTTGAAATCATGGCACGAAAAAAAAAAGGTGAAGGTTACTCTTGCACGAAATGTTGGCATGAAGGAGGTAGGGTTGTATGTGCAGCAGGGGTTGGTTGGTAAGTTTGGTTACTAGGTGATGGGGGTTGAAGAGATTCACAGGTGATTGGAGGATACTTGGAGTTTCAGACTAGGGTATGCCCCTGTGGTATTCATCTTGATGAAAGCCTGGTATTGTTTTATTTTCCATTCCCCGGAGGACGCGTAAAAAATTTTGAACTAGGTATGGGTGGTCAAGAATGGAAGTTTAATGCTCATTCGATGGCATTGTTCATTCAATCCGGATAGAGAAATTATCATATTTAGGCATTTGTGGGTCCTCTTTCCTAGGTGTCCGCTTTCATTATGGAATTTGTAGGCCTTCATGGAGGTTGGGAATGTGATAGGGAGATATATGTACGTAGACCCAAAAATCTTGGTTGGATTTGATAGGAGGATGGGAAAAATGTTATTCAAAGTAGACCTCTTTGAAGGGTTACAGGCGGAGATTGAAATAAACTGGAATGGTTCAGTTTTCTAGCAGTGACTAGATTATATGGGAGTGTCAATTAGATGCTTTGTATGTAAGAAGACATGCCACCTAAAGATCCAGTGTAAAGGGGATAGTTTAAAAGAAGGAATTGTTGGAAATGAATTGTTTGGTGACCTAGTAGCAGACAAATTAAACTTGTCGTTAGAGGATTGGAGCGTGGACTAGTCTGCATTGGCCGAGGAGTGCTCTGTGGCGATTGGTATGTTGAACTAAGATTGTTTTATTAATAATTTAAATGTTTCTATTAAAAATAAGAGTGTTTTGAGAACCTGTGAGGTGGATTCTGCAAAACCGGTTGTTGTTTTGCTCGTGGGGAGTGGCCATTGTTATTCCCGTGTATTGAATCCCCCCATGAGATAGTTAGTAAGGAGGGAGAGGTGGGATCCTGAGTGGTTTCTTCAAGATTATCGGTGGATGATGGGAAACAAAGGGATGATAAGACGATTTTGAGTTCAGAAGGTGGGGGGTAGTTTACGAGACTGTTATGGAGGAGATCCTTGAGGATTTGGGGAAGAGGGGGAACTACAATTTTTACTTATAGTAGTGATATATCTATGGTGGAGGAATCGATGGAATTTCTCCCGTTTGGTGGGGATTTTAGGGCAGTTGAGAGGAAGGGGGTACTTTGTGATTTAGAGAATGGTAGTGCTATCACAGGAGTTCCTTCTGAGGCTGGGGTTGGGTTTGGGAGGGATTCTAGGAGGATCGGCCAGGAGTCTTGACTTAACTATTGATTCTTCCTCGGGAGACTCGCTGGTTAGAGAAAAGTGTTCCCTACAGAAGAAAATTCGTGTTGAATAATTGGAGGGGGGTATGAGTAATATTGGGGAAGAGGCTCAAAACATTCGGCCAAAGATTGATGTTTCAGTTGTTAACATAATTCCTTCTTATAGGCACATTATCTAAAAATATCCTTTGTCGATCTTTGNGAGACTCGCTGGTTAGAGAAAAGTGTTCCCTACAGAAGAAAATTCGTGTTGAATAATTTGAGGGGGGTATGAGTAATATTGGGGAAGAGGCTCAAAACATTCGGCCAAAGATTGATGTTTCAGTTGTTAACATAATTCCTTCTTATAGGCACATTATCTAAAAATATCCTTTGTCGATCTTTGCGGGGGGGGAAGGGGGGATACTATTTCTATGCCATCTGAAAAGAAGACTGTAGATGTGAATATTAGGACTAAGAGTTCTATTATTTTTAAGGGGGGGGGACTTAAAGGTGAAAGGAATAGTCCAGGGGGGGATTGGAGAAGGACTTTTCCCCACTACATACTAGAATTGCAAGAAAGAATGGACATGAGAAGGTGGTTGGTGATGGTATTATTTCTTCTTTGGTTGTTGGTCCACGGGCTCTTAGAGCACAAAAATCCCTTGCAATAGTTAAGAAATGATTGTGGTATCAATAAATGTCATAGGGGTGGGAAGAATATCTAAATTCATGGCCCTAAAAAGATTTTTAGAACTCATAAAACTAGATGTGCTACTGATCCAAGAAACAGTTGTCTGTGAATCAAAATGTAGAGAACTCTTTGTAAAATTACTCCCTGATTGGAATTTCTGCGGGGTAGACTCCTCAAAACTCTCTGGGGGATTCTTATCGACCTGGAATCCAAGGAAAGCTGATTTTTCTTCTTTCTTGACTCCTACATGGATCTTGTTGGAAAGAAGAGTAAAATATTTGGATAGGTGTTTAAAGATGATCAATTGTTATGGATCGTATTCTAACAGAGAGGCTTTCTAGGAAGCTGCAAAACAGATGGTATTTTTAAGGAATAAAACATGATCTTTAGGGGGGATCTTAATCTTACTACCTCCTGTAGGGAAGTGTGGGGAGTACATGCTAGAGAAGGCTCTTTATAGTCATATCTTAATCAGATGGTACAAGAAGAAGGGTTGGTGGATGTCGAGCCTATTAAAGTGATTCATGCTTGGTGAAATGGTAGAGGAGGACCTGAGTACATAGCTAAGCAACTGGATCAATTTTTTATCTTGGAGGACCTTGTGCAATCAGGTTTGAGTTATAGATCTAAGGTTTGTCACATTAAAATCTATTATCATATGTTGGTGCTTTTGTGTCTAGAATTGGACCTTAGAAAAATCAGTTATCCTTTCAAGTTCAATTCAATTTGGTTGAAATATCCAGAGTTTGAATATTTAGTTCATTCCAAGTGAAATAGATTGCTGGGATGGGAGACTCTAAGTCCGATGGACACTCTGGACAAGAAGCTAAAGATACTTAAGGTACTGGTTTATAACTGGGAGAAAAAAATAAAGATGGAGGCAAAAGTAGAATTGACTAATCTTGAATGTGAGTTGGAATCTTAATATTCCAATCATCCTAATGGGTGTGAGAAGGAGGAGGAAAATGTGTTTTTAGCAAAAAAAGAACAAAGGAAGATGTCCTTGTTGAGACATGAAGAGTAAACATGGAGGAAAAAAAGAAGAATTAATTGGTTGGCCTTGGGTGATTTGAATACTAAGTTTTTTCATGCTTATGCAAATTCCAGGAAACAGACTAACACCATATGGGGGATTACTAAGGAAGAGGGTCATGAGATCTTTAGTGATCAAGAGCTATAATTAGAAGAAATTGATTTTTTCTAGAACCTGTACAAGGAATAGTCTAATCTGACCATTAATGAACAACTAGAAGTATTAAAGAATTACCCAAGGATGTTCTCAGAGGAAGACAACCTTGGATTTTTTTAACCAGTCGCAACAAATGAAATTATCACAATACTTAAAGGTTATAAAGCATCAAAAAGTCCTGGCCCGGATGGCTGGATAGTGGAATTTTTCTTGGATTTTTTTTATTTAATGGGGGATGAGATTGTAGAGATGGTGGAAGAGTCCATAAAGAAAGGAAGGGTGTCTGAAGCACTAAATGCTATCTTTCTTTCTCTTATTCCAAAGAGTGAGAATCCTAGTTCTTTCAGTGATTTTAGACCTATCTCTTTATGCAATCTACTTTATAATATTATTACCAAAAGAATTCCCAAAAGAATAAATTCCACCTTGTCTTTTGGGGTCTCAAAGGAACAATTTGGATTTCTCAAGGGAAGGCAAATTACTTATGGAATTGGAATAGTGCAGGAAGCTCTACATAGTATTAAGGTTAAAAATAAAAAAACTTTGGTGTTAAATATTGATTTGATAAAGGCATATGACAGAATGGACTAGGGTTTCTTAAGATTGGTGCTATTACTTGTGGGTTTGGGTATTGAATTAACTAATTGGATCATGGGGTGTGTAACTTCAACAAATTTTGTTGTGTTGATAAATAGTCAGCATACTTCTTTCTTTAAAAGTTCAATGGAATTAATACAAGGGTGCCCTATGTCCCCTTTGTTGTTTCTACTTGTTGTTGAAGGGCTAAGTAGAACTATAAAGGATATGGTAAGGGAAAATAAATTGGAAGGTATTCCAGTGGCAAGAGAGATTGTTATCACTCACTTAATGTTTGTAGATGATGTGATATTGTTTGGAAATGGAAATATTGTTGAGTCAAAAGTATTTAAGGAGATCCTGGGACTATTCTGCAAAGCAACAGGTATGTCTTTTAGTCCTCAGAAATCCTTATTTCTTGAAGCCGGATGGGCAGAAGATGAATTAGCTCTGCTAAAATTGATTTTTCCCTTTGAAGTAAATTTAGTAGATACATGCTTTAAGTATCTGGGGTATTTTATGAAACCTAATTGCTATTTGAAATCTTATTGGCTTTGGCTGGTGAAACAATTTCAAAAAAGGATTGCAAACTGGAGTCATAGATGGTTAATTTTAGGGGGAAGAGTTACTCTGGTCAAAGTTGTACTTGAGAGTATCCTTGTTTACGGGTTGTCATTAGCAAAAATACCAAAATGTATGTTAAATACTATCAGAAGAAGAATGTTTAGTTTCTTGTGGACTGGGAAAAAGAAAAAAGATGGGATTCACCTGACAATTTGGAATAAAAATTTTAAACCTAAGAAGTTAGGGGGTTGGGGTATTAAAAATATATTTACCTTTGGAAAAGCACTAGCGAAAAAAAGTTTATGAAGATGTCTTATGGTTCGTGGTCTTTGGAATGAGGTGACACTTAAAAGTTATCTAAGGAAGAAATATGTGGTGGCATGGTATAGGGAAGGAAGGAAAACTTGTCCTGGCATTTCAAAAATTTGGAGAGCACTTACATCATCCTTATACATAATAATTAGGGCTGATCCTATGGTTGGTTCACAGACTTATTTTGAGTTATCAAGGAATCTTATACTAGATTTAAAGGCTCAAGGTATATAATTCCTTGCATAAGAAGGGATTTAGAGGATGGCTAACACAAGGTTACCAAGGTGGAAAAAGGCTTGGGATCTAGGTTTGGAAGGAGAACTTATAGAAGAATGGAATAACTATGTCAAAGGTTTAGTGGGTTCGGGATTTGAGTTGAATATTGAAAAAGATTCACTACTGTGGTCCTTGGATACTAAAGGTGGTAAAGTAACAGCTAAAGAAGCTTATGAAGCCCAGTTGGAGGAGGTTGTAGTAGCAGTACCGGTCTTCTGGTATAGTGATCTTTGGAACTCACATTTACCTTTAAAATAATAACTTTTTATGTGGCTATTACTTGAGCAAAAAAAACTTACATGGGATAATTTATACAAAAGAGGTTTCTTAGGGCCAAGTAGATGTGTTTTATGTCGGTTACAGGAGGAGAACTTGAAACACCTTTTTGTGGACTGTATATTCACTAAAAACATTTGGGATACCTTATCATTGGAATTAGAAATTGAAAGTGTTTGAGAAGGTAAGTAGGTTGATGATTGTTGTGAGAACTAATTTAAGAAGAGGGAGAATTGTAAAGAGTTACCTGGGTACATTTGTTGGGAGGTGTGGAAACATGAAAATTTGGCTATATTTGAAGATCATCCAATAAATAGAGTTAATGTGTGCAACATGATTCTACATGATTTGGGTGAAGTTACAGTCACTAAATATTCAAAGGTTAGTAGGATAGAGTGGTCGCATTTACTAGATGGGGATTTGGTTGTGGTATTCTTTGATGGTGACTCACAAGAGAGGGGTACAAAGTGTGGTGCAGGAGAAGTGATAAAATTTCCATTACTGTGAACTTTCAGGATTAAAATGAATTATGGCAGTGGTACTAATACCAGAGGCGAACTTCTTGTTGGTTGTGGATCCTGATTATCTTATTGATTCAAAGTTCTTTGTTTTCATCCTTGTTTATACCCCATGAAGGCTTTACACCCTAGAAGAATGTAAACTTATCCATGCGTGGGAGTGGAGGAGAGGTTAACCCCCCCGCGGGATCCAGGGGGACTATCCCCCCGGCTGTGGGGTCCGAGGGCAAGCGGGCCCCCGAAGGAGAAATTGCCTTGTAAATGTATATTGTAATTTCATTGTAAATATGGAACATTCATTATAAGGTCACATATATAATGGTAGACGTTATGTTATGGATTTTTTTTCCCAGAAGGAAACCCTCTTTTATGAGGGAAATGTATTGCGGCTATGTATTATAGAGAATATTGTATTCTGAGAGAGGAGACTATGAGAGAAAGAAGAGGAAGTTACATTTGGTTTGTTGTAAGTTGTATCCCTTCATTTGTTGGATAATAATAAAGGAAGGACCTAACAAATTTATCTAGTGGATGTAGCCCACATTGGGTGAACCACGTATACTTGTGTCTCTATTGTATTGTGTATCTTCTGTGTTTTATTTCCTCATTTGTTTTATTTTATTTCTCCGTGATCCTTTTTATCTAACAACTGGTATTAGAGTGAAAGGTAATTCGCAGGAAAAGAGGGTTCATGGTTCACATTGGAGAAATGGTGGAAGATGGAAAGTTTAGGGTCAAGAAATTTAATGGCCAAAAGTACCAGTTATGGAAGATGTAGATGGAAGATTATTTATATAATAAGTATATCTTCCTAGCATTGGGCGGAATAGAAAAGAACCTGACAACTATGAAGGACGAAGAATGAGATATTCTTGACAGAAAGTCTCTAGGAAAGATACAGTTGATCCTGCTAGTGTCGATGGCTTTCAATATTTCGAAAGAAAATACAATGAAGGATTTGATGGACGCATTGGCTAAATTGTATGAAAAAACCTCGGCGTCAAATAAGGTATTTATAATGAAGAGATTATTTAATATGAAGATGTCAGAAGGTGGGTCTGTTGCAAATCATTTAAATGAATTTAATATGGTTACAAATCAACTAAGTTCTGTAAAAGTGGACTTTTATGATGAGGTCATGGCTCTTCTAATCTTATGCTCATTGCTAGAAAGCTGGAACTACTTGGTCATGGTTGTATGTAAATTTATCTCTGGTTCAAATACTTTAAAATTTGATGATGGTGTTGGTGTTATCCTTAGTGAGGAAATGAGACAGAAAAGCACAGGTGAGACACCAAGTAATGCATTAAACATGGAGAACAAGGGAACACAAAAGGATAGAGGAAAGAGCCCAAGGAACCATGGTAATTATAGGAAGGGAAGATCCAAATCCATACTTGGAAATATAGAGTGTTGGAATTGTGGGAAGGAAGGACATATGAAGAAAGAATGCAGAGCTCCAAAGAAACAAAGCAATGGACAAAAAGAGAAAAATCAGGAAGCAAATGCAACAAGTGATTTGTTACAAGATTCTTTGATTCTTTTAGTAGATAATATTTTTGAGTCCTGGGTGGTAGATTCAGGGGCTTCATTTCATGCCACACCCCATATGAAACATTTTTTAGATTATGTTCAAGGTGATTTGGATAGGTTCATTTGGGTGATGATGCACCATGAAAATTTTTGGAATGGGAAAGCTAAAAGTAAAGAAAAGAAATGGAAACCAATGGTTGTTGAAAGAGGTAAGACATGTTCCAGATCTAAGGAAAAAATTAATTTCAACAGGAAAGTTGGAAAGTGAAGGTTGTATATCCATATTTACAAATAAGGTGTGGAAGGTCACCAAAGGATAATTGGTGATAGAAAAAGGAGAGAAGGTAGGTACATTGTATTTATATACTGGTAATACTGACTCTTCTATATATTTAGCTTCTACATGAGTGGATACAACATTGCGGCATCATAGGCTTGAAAAAATGAGTGATAAGGGGATGTAGATACTTCACAAGATAAATTTGTTTCTAGATATTAAACACATTGATTTGGACTTCTGTGAGCATTGTGTTTATGGAAAACAAAAGAAAGACAAATTTCTCAGAGTCAGAAAAGAAAAGAAGAGTGAAAGGTTAGAGCTTGTGCATATAGATGTATGGGGACCAACTCAGATATTATCTCTTCATGGCTCTGGTTATTATGTTACTTTTATTGATGATGCAACTAGAAAAACATGGGTTTATTGCATTCAACAAAATTCTTATGTTTTTGATACTTATAAGAAATGAAAATCTTTGGTTGAGAATGAGACGGGAAAAAGGTTGAAGTGTCTCAAATCAGATAATGGAGGTGAATATTGCAGGAAGGAGTTTGATTATTACTATTCATACCATGAGATTCGTAGAGAGAAGACAGTTCCAAGAACACCACAAGAAAATGGTGTGTCAGAAAGGATGAACAAGACAATCATGGAGCGTGCAAGGAGTATGAGATTGCATGCTTGTTTTCCCTTACATTTATGGGAATATGCTATATATACTTTTGTTTACTTAATAAACACAATATATTCAAGCTCTTTCGATGATAGAATTCCAGAGGAGGCATGGACATGTAAAAAGGTAAACTATTATTTTTTGAAGACTTTTAGCTATGAAACATTTGTCCATATTGATAAGGAAATTAGAATAAAGATTGAGGAAAAATCCAAGAAGTGTACCTTTATTGGATACGATGTTAATGATTTTGGCTATCCCTTGTGGGATTATCAAAATAACAAAATCATTAGGAGTGGAGATGTCATATTCAATGAGAAGTTCATGTACAAAGATCAGTTGCGGGGAAAGAAATAGGAAAAAGAAAAACCAGAACACACATTGCTTGATGAGATCACTGAAAAAAAATCCAAAGGAACCAAAAAATCAAAATGTTCAACAACAGGAGAAACATGTACCTCAAACTCTGGCAAGTGTTGTTCGAATATCTACCAGGTTAAGTAGAACCCTTGAACGATACTCTCCTTCATTGTATTTTTTATTGTTGACTGATTCTGGTGAACCAGAATGTTATGAAGAGGCAATGCAGGTAGACACCAAAAATAAGTGGGAGAAAGGAATGAAAGAGGAAATGGATTCTTTGGTAAATAACCATACCTGGTACTTGGTTCAGTTTCCTGCAGGAAAAAAAACATTGTAGAATAAATGGGTTTACAAGTTGAATGAAGAAGATGGAGGAAAAAAGCGATACATGGCTAGACTTGTTGTAAAGGGGTTTGCACAAAAGAAATATATAGATTTTGATGAAATATTTTCTCCTGATGTTAAAATGAGTTCAATTAGTACTATTTTAAGTCTTGTGGCAGTAGAATATTTTCATCTTGAACAATTATATGTAAAAACAAATTCTCTCCATGGGGATTTGGAGGAAGCGATTTATATGCAACAACCACATGGGTATGAGGTAAAATGGAAGGATAATTTGGTATGCTGGTTGAAAAAGAGATTGTATGGCCTAAAGAAAGCTCCAAGGTAGTGTTATTTGAATCTTGGCAAGGTTATGACAGAACAAGGTTATCATATATGCCATTCCAATCATTGTAGCGCACACTGTAGAAATGCCTATAGTCTCACTAGTCGAATGCAATTTTTCTCAAGCAAGTCCTTATGATATATGGTATTTAGATTCAGGATGTAGTAAACACATGACAAGAAACATTGAATCTTTTTCTAGTTTGGATGAGTCAGTCTGAACCAAGGTTACACTTGGAACAAATATCTAAGTCACTGTCTTAGGCAAAGGTAGTATAAATATTTTAGGTAAGTAAGGAGAACAAAAATTTATGCCTAATGTATATTATTTTTTTGGTTTGAAGCATAATATGATGAGCACAAGACAACTATTACAAAAGCGATACAAAATTTACATGGAATATAATGATTGTGTGATCATGGATAAATTCCTAATCAATCGACTTATTGAAAAAATCCAAATGAAAAGTAACAGAATGTTCCAATTAACATTGAATGTAGCCAAGAACAATAATGCAATGCTAGTTGTTAGTAAAGGTAAAAGTGTGTAGTTATACACTACATTTACAATAGAAAGTGTGTGCAATACTAATGAATAAAATAGTTTGTGCAATACTAAGAAAGGAGAAAGTGGTGCAGAGATGAAGGCGTCATTCCAATCTGAAATACAAGATTATTCCTGGCTATGGAATGTCATATTTGGACATTTGAACTTTGGAGGTCTGAAGATTCTACACACAAAGGATATTGTAAAAGGATTTTCATTGATTGAAAACCCAGAAAGGATATGTGAAGGTTGCATATTTGGAGAGTAGCACAGAGAATAATTTCCAGTTGGAAAGTCTTGCAAAACAAAAGATCCATTGGAAACTGTACATTCATACATTCATGGACCAATGCAAACTACGCCTACAGGAGGAAGTACTTATTTTCTAACATTCACTGATGATTTCTAAAGAAAGTCATGGATTTATTTTCCTAATGAATAAATCTGACGGATTGAGTTGTTTTTAGCAGTTTAAATCACTGGTGGAGAAGAAGAGTGGCTATTACATCAATTTCCTAAGAATTGACAAAGGAGGAGAATATATTTGAAGAGAATTTCATATCTTTTGTAAATTTCATGGCATCTACAAGAAATTTAGAGTGTGATACACACCACAACAAAATGGTGTTGTAGAGAGAAACAACAGAACCTTCATGGAAATGGTGCACAGTATGTTGGTAGCCAAACATTTTTCAAATGAGTATTGGGCTGAGGCAGTAGCAACTGCAGTATACATATTGAACAGATGTCCGACAAAGAGTGTAAAGAAAAGAGTTCCTCAAGAGGCCTGGACATGATTGAAGCATAATGTGGTGCACTTAAAAGTTTTTGGTTGTGTTGCATACGCACATGGTATAGATGAGGTAAGAAGGAAGCTGGACAATAAAGTACAAAAATGTATATTTGTTGGGTATTCTGAAGAAACAAAAATATAGAAATTGTATGAACCTGTCGCAAGAAAAGTCATAATCATCCGCGATGTTCAGTTTGTGGGGAATGAAGCATGGGATGGAATAATAGCAAAGACAGTCAAAATTATTGATGCAATGGAGCATGATGACACAAAAGATGAAGTGGTTCAAACACTATGCACAGGTCAGTGTGACATCCCTTCTACAACTAGCACTACGACGCAAATCACAACACAAAATACTCCAGTAAGAATAGCAAGTGTGCATTCTACACCTAAAGCGCAACAAAATTCAATAAGAAGTATGAGTAGTTCTACATCTCTAGATCCAACATTAGCAAGTTTGTTACCAAGAAATACAAGGAGTCTGCGTGACATCTATAATGAAGACGCAACAAATTCATTTTCATTTTTTCCTCCGTTTTCACAAATTGATGATCCGTTATCCTTTGAGGAAGTAGCCAAAGATGATGTATAAGAAAAAACCATGGATGAAGAAATCATATGCATAAAGAACAATCAAACATGGAGTTAGTTGATGTACCTGATGACAAGGATTTGATAAGTGTCAAGTGGATTTATAAAACCAAGCAAGATGCAGAAAGAAATGTGCAGAAGCACAAGGCAAGTTTAGTTTCAAAAGGTTTTACACAACAACATGGAATTGATTTCAATGAAACATTTGCACCAGTTGCGTGCGTGGACACAACCATAATTGTGCTAGTCGTTGTCACATAGTACAAGTGGCCATTTTATCAAATGGATGTAAGTCAACATCTTTGAATGGAACTTAGAAGAAGAAGTATATGTGGAACAACCACAAGGTTATGAGGTTCCAGGACAAGAAGACAAAGTATAGAAATTGAACAAAGCACTGTATGGATTAAAGCAAGCTCCCAAAGCTTGATAAATTTGCATAGATTCCTATGTCACAAAGAATGGATTTTAGAGAAGTGAAAGTGAGCCAACATTGTACATCAAAACAAATCAACAAGGTAAGATGTTAATTTTTTGCTTATATGTAGATGATTTTATTTTTACAGGTGACTTTGGCATAAAAGAACTCAAGTCAGTCATGAAGGATGAATTTTAAATGACTGATTTAGGGATTATGAGATATTTTTTGGGAATAGAAATGCACCAATCCAAAATTAGTATATTTATCTCACAGTCTAAGTATGCACATGAAATTATGAAAATATTAAATATGGTGAATTCAAAAGCATCTCCAACACATGCCATAACAGGATTGAAGTTAAGCAAGGAAGATAAAGGGCCCAAGGTGGGTCTCTCACTATTTAAAAGACTGGTAGGTAGTCTTATCTATCTCACAGTGACAAGACCTGATATTATGTACGGAATGAGTGTCATCTCAAGCTTCATGGAATTTCCAAAAGAATCACATTAGAATGCATGAAAGAGGATTCTAAGATATGTGAATGGAACAAAATATATTTTCATTAAGTACTCCACTTCAGAAGTCTTCAGACTCGTTGGCTACACTGACAGTGATTATGGAGGTAACATAGATGACAAGAAAAGTACCTTTGGGTACATATTTTATTTTGGAACATGTATGGCATCACAGGCATCAAGAAAGAAGCCCATAATGAATCTTTCTTCAATAGAAGCAAAGTACGTCGCAACTACAAGCACAACTTGTCAAGCAATTTGGATGAGAAGAATGTTAAAAGATTTGTTGCAGGAACAACAAGAACCAACAAGAGTATTCTATGACAACAAATCAACCATCATGTTATCAAAGAATCATGTGTTTCACAATACAACCAAGATTATTGATACAAGGTATCATTTTATCATAGAATTGGTAAATAAAAAAGAGATCTGTTTAGAATTTTGTAGGTCAAAAGAACAAGTTGCAGAAATTTTTAAAAAAGCTTTAGAAAGGGATATGTCTCAACATTTCCACAGTAGACTAGGAGTCCGCGCAGTTACAGATGAGTGACAGTAAATGAAAGTTCAAAATTTTTGATGTAATTTTCTTTTGCAATCCCACCTACTTATAATTAAGGGGGAGTATGAGAAATAGTAATTACAAGTTGGTGAGATCTTCACTTCTCCTCCGATTTGTTTGTGAGTCAATTTGTCAATAGCTTTGACAATCAACTTAAATGTCAGTGAGTCAACTCGAGGTCAGTCGAAAAACAAGAGAGTTATAAATAGAGTCGATCTTTATCTTTCTTGAGTTCTTATCAGTAGTTGAAGAGTCTGTCGAATTAATGGTAGTCTTTAATGTTGATTTTTTCTTCGTCGGAGTTCATATAAGTCCGAGTTGTCTAGTTAGTCGATAATGCATGATACAAGATGTAGAGGAGGAGAACCAACAACAATTAAGGAGTTGAAAAAATCTAACCACAAGCTCTGTGTTTGTAAAGTCAATAGAAGAAGCCATTAGATTCGAAGCGCATCTTATTTATTGTATTCTATAACCGCGCGCAATGCATTGAAGTTTTTTAATATCAAGCAATTTGTATTTTTAAGTTTATATGCTAAACACAACATTTTGTGACACGCCCTAAGAGTTCAGTGAAAAAGCTTGTGACACGTAATATTTTATCACTATGTTGCACACATTTTCCTTGCGCACTACAAATCCAAGTTTCGATCGTTACATAGTGGATCCAAGACACTGGATAAGGAAGGCATACCTCAATCGTTCAATGAAATACAAACTACCTTGGGAGAGGAACACTAATAGTGAGGTGAAGAAAAATTGTATTCTTACTATCAAAGGATTTTTCACACTTTTCACATACCTACAAATCGAAGCCATTTCCGTACTTGTACCATACCTACATATCAATGTCGATTTCCGTCCATATAGAAAGAGTGCCACGTCTCGAAACGGCAAAAAAAAAGTGGAAACTGAGTGGGAGTGGGGATAAACAAAGTTAAAAGACACCCGACCGCAGAGTAAAAACGCACCCATAGCTAGTAGAAAGTGGAGCTTAATGGGCCCAACTCACCCACTGGTAAAAAGGGAAGCTGTAAGAAAACCTTAATGCTAAAAAAAACCATTAAAAATACTTAAATGCAAGAAAAGTCTAAATACAATAAAATGGAAGAAAAATCTAAATACAATAAAAATATAAATAATAGTAAAAAAACTAAACTCACTAAAACATCTACCTAACCATTACTGCTAAAAAAAAAACCATTAAAAATACTTAAATGCAAGAAAAGTCTAAATACAATAAAAATATAAATAATAGTAAAAAAACTAAACTCACTAAAACATCTATCTAACCATTACTGCTATATTAATTTTATTAAACACTTTTTTAAGAAAAAACATATATCTTTTGTCATACAAGTAAGATAATATTTCAAATCAAAGTCTTTCATTATTATAAACACAAAAAAATATTCTAAAACATCTACCTAACCATTACTGCTATGTTAATTTCATTAAACACTCTTTTCAAGAAAACACAAAGTTAATATTTCAAATCAAAGTCTTTAATTATTATAAACACAAAAAAAATATTCTAAAACATCTACCTAACCATTACTGTTATATTAATTTCATTAAGCACTCTTTTCAAAGACAAATATATATCTTTTGTCATATAAGTAAGTTAATATTTCAAATCAAATTTTTTTATTATTATAAACACAAAAAAATATTTAAACATGTTAATTTGTGTCTATCGACTTAAATATTTAATATCAACATGTAAGGATGACTACAGCAATCGCTGAAATCTTGTTATCGCGTTAATTCAAGCTAATAACGTTACGACTTTAATAATCACTGAAACCAACGTATGTTATTATTTCAAGCGAAGACCGGGAGACAGCGGATCATAGAAAGATCAATGATGATTCCGTCAAGGACGCTCACCTGCCATTTTCATGAGATGGAGGAAGCACAACTAACGTTCTCCCTATCTTGGAAGATCCAAAACGTAAAAGAAACGGCGCATATTATCGGCCGGCCAGAAACGTTATCATGGAATTGCATATAAGATATTGCATATACTAGTACAGTCACATAATTGTGGTTAATTAATGTTGAAAGGTTGATAAGATTAAAAGAATCTTTAAAAGAATATATTAAATTTTATTATTGATTAACAAATAAATGGTTGAGCTTCATTTATTTGGTGTTAATATTTTAATTTATGTTAATCACTTACGTGGCAATCAGTTAGCTATCAAAGTAATTTTTAAATATGATTAGATAAATGTAAAAAAGTAAACACATAAACTGATGTCTTTATAACAGCTAAGAAGTTAATGATTGAAATCACCGCCATTTATTTTGTGTGACTACTAAGAATATTCCA